>JAXCGZ010004674.1:0-20000 GCA_037179515.1 Halocaridina rubra | reverse complement strand
AAGTTTGTTACTGTTGATCTACCTTCTCTGAAGCCATGTTGCCTCACTGACAAAAAGTTGAAGGATTCCAAGTGAAGAGAGATATGTTTCCTTAGTAGTTTCTCCATAACTTTGCAAACTATGCTGGTCAAGGAAACTAGTCTATAGTTCAGAGCCGAATCCCTCCTTCCCTTTTTGAAGATAGGTATCACATTTGCTTGTTTCCAGCATCTTGGAATCTCCCCCGACTCCAGTGACTCCTTAAATATGATACTTAGTGCCACTGATATTGTGTTTGCGCATTTTTTTAAGCACATGAGGGGATATGTCATCGGGACCTGTAGCTTTATGAACATCTAAATCCATCAGCGCTTTGCATACCTCTGTGGCTGTAAGGTTGATGTTCTCTAATACCGGCCCTTGAGCTTCTATCACTGCAATCTGAGGGGGTGGGGTATTTTCTACTGTAAATACTGACTGAAACTCCTTGTTCAATTCTTTGCAGATCTCTTCATCCGTCTCAGTGATGCTTCCATCCGCTCTCTTTAGCCTTAAAACCTGTTCTTTTACCTTCAGTTTTCCTCTGATAAAGCTGTGGAAAAGCTTGGGATTTTCTTTAGCCTTCCTGGTGATGTCCCTCTCATAATCTCTCTCTGCCTCTCTCCTTTTACTTAGGTAGTCATTTCTTGCTCTTTTGTTGGTTTGCCAGGCATTTATGTTTTTTCTCCTCCTATACCTTTTCCAGCATTTGTCTCTCCACTCCTTAGCTCTTTTACACCCATTATCGAACCATTTCTCTCTGGCATGAATTACACCTACTTTGGTGACAGGTATGCAGCAATCTACTATCTTCCCATATTTCTCACAAAAGATGTCATACATTTCTTGTACAGATTTGTTGTAAAATAAGGTTCTCTAGTCAATAACTGCAAAAAGCTCATTCATTTTGATGTAATCTCCTTTCGGATAGTTCCTCCTCATGTCCTCAGTGCCTCTACTCTCAGGAAGAATATCTTCAATGATATACTCCATCAACAACACACAGTGGTCACTCTTTCCAATTGGTGGTTCATACTCAATTTTTTCAATATCCAACACATTATCTGTGAACACTAGATCAAGTAGTGATGGCTCATCCCCACCCCTGGCCCTTGTTGGTTCCATTACATTTTGGTGTAGGAAATTCCCTTGTACGCAATCTAGGAATCTTGCCCCGAATGAGTCCTCACCACTGTGTGGGTCAAAATTTATCCAATCTATCTCTTTATGATTAAAGTCTCCCATAATCAAAATCCTACATTTTGTTTCCCGTGCCATGTTAACAACTGAGTTTATGACTTCAATAGTACCTATATGACTTTCCTCATAAACTTCAAGCCTATTTTGGTTCCTTGGTGGGTTGTATACAACAGTTATTATAATGCTCTCTGACCCAGTATTTATGCGAGCAACAAGAAATTCCTTGAACTCACTTTCTATAGCCAAGTTTATTTCTTCGACTTGAATCCTTTCACTTATGAGCAGTGCTATCCCTCCATCAGTCCTCTCAGATCTTTCAACCCTTAGTATTCTGAAACCCTTAGGAAAAACTGTGACACTGTTTATGTCCTCACTCAACTTAGTCTCTGTAATTGCTACTATATCTGCCTTACTGTTGTGAATCCTATCTTTTAATTCTACTGCCTTACCAGCTAATCCATCAGCATTTGTGTATAACAATCTTAACGAGGCCCCATCCCCTGATCTTCTGTCATTATCTTCTTTATCTCCCCTTTGTCTGGAAGAACTCTGTAATGAAAATTTTTCTTCTCTTCTTCATTTCTTTCATCATTTAACCTTCTTGCCTCTTGCAACAAGTTTTTGATCTTTCCCATCTCTTCCTGTGTTCTGTATTGTCTAATGAACACTTCTTTGAATTCTTGAAGGTCTTTTAGACTTTTTTTTCTCAACAATATTTCCCTACATGTTTCCCCTCTTTCAAAGGTTACTCTTGTTGGTTACTTGTTGGTTACTTTTGTGTGTGTGTATGTATGTATGTATGTATGTATATACATTTAAATATATATATATATATATATATATATATATATATATATATATATATATATATATATATATATATATATATACGCACACATATTTCAGTATTACCTAATATATATAGTTTTTAAATTCCTGCACGGTTTACAAAGTGGATAGGGAGTGAAGACTTGATATGGGTGGTTCTAGAACTAGAGGTCTGTGTTTGAAGTTTCGGTGAGTGAAGACACAGTAAGTTGTTAACGCATTCATGGTTCTAAGAACAGTTTTCGCCAGTGTTAGTAAGTAAAAAAATTGAAACCAGCCGGCAATGGGCAATTACGAGCAAAATTGCTCTTTCCCGTGAGCACAATTTGGTAAATGCAATCAAGTCGATACACAAAGCATACGCAAACACACACACACACGCACACTAAGTATAAAATGGAACCGATCAGGAGACGGGAAGATACGAGCTTTGGGCTCTTTCCCGTAAACACAATTAGGTAATCACATATATTACATTTGTACTGCCATCATCCGAGGAAAATGGGAATGGGTGGGATGGAGTCTCTCTCTCTCTCTCTCTCTCTCTCTCTCTCTCTCTCTCTCTCATGGGTTTCTTGCTAATTTTAGCTCGGATGCACATTTCTTAGCTGCATATGATATACGCAACAACGCGCTCGTGCGCCGAGCCTCGTGGTGAGATACGCCTTTGTAGCTTTGTCGCCTTTGTTACATGTACCCAGGGAAGGAGGGGGGGGGGGAATGCCACGACATTTTTCAACGCTATCCTTTAATCCCAACGTGACTATCGGGAACCATTTGCTGGGGTTGGATGACGTCAGATGCCGAAAGCTGCGTATATTATTATTATTATTATTATTATTATTATTATTATTATTATTATTATTATTATTATTATTATTATTATTATTATTATTATCATTATTATTATTATTATTATTATTATTATTATTATTATTATTATTATTATTGTCATCATTATCATTATTATTATTATTATTATTATTATTATTATTATTATTATTATTATTTTTATTATTATTATTAGCGTTGTTGTTGTTATTAGCAAGTGTATTCCATATATGGCCATAAACATCTATCCCTGTACTCCGTTAACTAGTCGAGTAGCTAGGAACAAACACCTCTTTCAATAATATCTTTTATAGTTTTAGCTAAAAATTGTGGTAGAGTAGTATATGTCTCTAAGTTAGTTCAAGCCTTGTAACAAAGAATTTCTCTCTCTCTCTCTCTCTCTCTCTCTCTCTCTCTCTCTCTCTCTCTCTCTCTCTCTCTCTCTCTCTCTCTCTCTCTCTCTCTCTCTCTCTCTCTCTCTCTCTCTCTCTCTCTCTCTCTCTCTCTCTCTCTCTCTCTCTCTCTCTCTCTCTCTCTCTCTCTCTCTCTCTCTCCAGAGGAATTTTCAAAATTATATTTCTTGTACCTGTTAAAGTCAAAATCTCTCATTATGACTATGTTGCATTATACCTATTTTTGATAATTTGATATAATTTGCAACATTATTCTCCTATTTGTAACTATGCGAATGATAATATTCTTGAAGCTTTATTAGACGATTGTATAATTTGTCAAATTATACCTGTCTCTTTTTATTATAACCATCTTACTCTCAAATGATATGTATTATACCCTCTTATATTGCATAGTCTCCGAATGATACCATTATCTTGTCAAGAATCCTAATACCTTGGATTATACGACTTACATAATCCCAGTCTATAATTTTCTAAATTATACTCATAACTAATGCTATCAGGACCATTATTTTCACATATATGCTTAATGGCATAAAATAATCTCTACTTATTACTTAAATATGATATTTCATAAATTATTCCCGTTATACAATATAAAATATACCACGGTTGAGTGGGTTAAAAACTGGTACGCGAGATTGACCCCCGCTCTCTCCTTGAAAGGCAATTGAATATATTTACGGTGTTCTAGGGACAGTAGTAGTGTCTTTTTGTCTCATAGCTACTGCTTCTCAAAAGACACAAGCGTTCGAGTTTATATATATGTGTGTGTGTGTATGTGTGTGTGTGTGTGTGTGTGTGTGTGTGTGTGTGTGTGTGTGTGTGTGTGTGTGTGTGTGTGTGATTACCTAATTGTGTTTACGGGAAAGAGCCCAAAGCTCGTATCTTCCCGTCTCCTCATCGGTTCCATTTTATACTTAGTGATACTTATCATACCTGTCCTTAAAACTATGGATTGAGATAGCATTAACTACCTCCTCGCTTAGCCAATTCCAATTATCAACTACTCTTACACTGAAAAAGTATTTCCTTACATCCTGCGAAGAAGTTTTCTTACGAAGCTTCAAACTATGACCTCTAGTTCTAGAGCCAGCCATATCAAAATATCGATCCCTATCCACTCTATCATAACCATGAAGGAATTTAAAGACTGTCACCATATCCCCCCCTCACTCTTCTAGCTTCGAGTGATGGTAAGTCTAATTCCCTCAGCCTCTCATCATAACTGAGATTGCGTATTTCTGGCACCAGTTTCGTGGCATGTCTTTGAACTTTTTCAAGCTTAGCTATGTGCTTTTTCAAGTGCGGATTCCAAAAGGGGGCTGCATATTCGAGTTTTGGCCTCACATAGGTTACATAAATATTTCTGAACATTTCCTTGTCCATGTGCCTGAAGGCTACCCTTACATTTGATAAGAATGCATATGCTGCCCTTACTATGCCATTTATATGTATTTCTGGAGACAAATCTGCCAGTATGTTTACTCCTAGATCTCTCTCATTTTCTGTCTCTTGAAGTTGTACTCCAGCCACCGAGTAGTCAAGCTTGGGCCTTCTTGCACTTGTACCCATTCTCATTACCTTACATTTTGAAGTACTGAATTTCATTAGCCACTTTTCTGACCACTCATGCAGATTATTTAGATCCTCCTGAAGTTCTCTACCATTGTTCTCGTTTTTTACTTTCTTCACAATCTTTGCATCATCTGCAAACATATTCATGAATGAATTTACAGACTCTGGTAGGTCATTTACATATACAAGGAACAAAAGTGGCCCTAAAACTGAACCCTGTGGAACTCCACTACTAACTCTTCTCCATTCAGACACTGAGTGTCTTACTCTAACCCTCTGTTCCCTTCCTTCTAAGTAAGTTTTTATCCATTCCAAAACATTTCCACCTATTCTAGCCATTGATTGCAGCTTCCTAATAAGTCTCCCATGTGGAACAGTGTCAAACGCTTTCTGGAAGTCTAGGAATATGCAATCTGCCCAGCCCTCTCTTTCCTGTAAGATTTGGCTTACCTCATCATAAAATTCTAATAAGTTTGTTACTGTTGATCTACCTTCTCTGAAGCCATGTTGCCTCACTGACAAAAAGTTGAAGGATTCCAAGTGAAGAGAGATATGTTTCCTTAGTAGTTTCTCCATAACTTTGCAAACTATGCTGGTCAAGGAAACTGGTCTATAGTTCAGAGCCGAATCCCTCCTTCCCTTTTTGAAGATAGGTATCACATTTGCTTGTTTCCAGCATCTTGGAATCTCCCCCGACTCCAGTGACTCCTTAAATATGATACTTAGTGCCACTGATATTGTGTTTGCGCATTTTTTAAGCACATGAGGGGATATGTCATCGGGACCTGTAGCTTTATGAACATCTAAATCCATCAGCGCTTTGCATACCTCTGTGGCTGTAAGGTTGATGTTCTCTAATACCGGCCCTTGAGCTTCTATCACTGCAATCTGAGGGGGTGGGGTATTTTCTACTGTAAATACTGACTGAAACTCCTTGTTCAATTCTTTGCAGATCTCTTCATCCGTCTCAGTGATGCTTCCATCCGCTCTCTTTAGCCTTAAAACCTGTTCTTTTACCTTCAGTTTTCCTCTGATAAAGCTGCGGAAAAGCTTGGGATTTTCTTTAGCCTTCCTGGTGATGTCCCTCTCATAGTCTCTCTCTGCCTCTCTCCTTTTACTTAGGTAGTCATTTCTTGCTCTTTTGTAGGTTTGCCAGGCATTTATGTTTTTTCTCCTCCTATACCTTTTCCAGCATTTGTCTCTCCACTCCTTAGCTCTTTTACACCCATTATCGAACCATTTCTCTCTGGCATGAATTACACCTTTTTTGGTGACAGGTATGCAGCAATCTACTATCTTCCCATATTTCTCACAAAAGATGTCATACATTTCTTGTACAGATTTGTTGTAAAATAAGGTTCTCCAGTCAATAACTGCAAAAAGCTCATTCATTTTGATGTAATCTCCTTTCGGATAGTTCCTCCTCATGTCCTCAGTGCCTCTACTCTCAGGAAGAATATCTTCAATGATATACTCCATCAACAACACACAGTGGTCACTCTTTCCAATTGGTGGTTCATACTCAATTTTTTCAATATCCAACACATTATCTGTGAACACTAGATCAAGTAGTGATGGCTCATCCCCACCCCTGGCCCTTGTTGGTTCCATTACATGTTGGTGTAGGAAATTCCCTTGTACGCAATCTAGGAATCTTGCCCCGAATGAGTCCTCACCACTGTGTGGGTCAAGATTTATCCAATCTATCTCTTTATGATTAAAGTCTCCCATAATCAAAATCCTACATTTTTTTTCCAGTGCCATGTTAACAACTGAGTTTATGACTTCAATAGTACCTATATGACTTTCCTCATAAACTTCAAGCCTATTTTGGTTCCTTGGTGGGTTGTATACAACAGTTATTATAATGCTCTCTGACCCAGTATTTATGCGAGCAACAAGAAATTCCTTGAACTCACTTTCTATAGCCAAGTTTATTTCTTCAACTTGAATTCTTTCACTTATGAGCAGTGCTATCCCTCCACCAGTCCTCTCAGATCTTTCAACCCTTAGTATTCTGAAACCCTTAGGAAAAACTGTGACACTGTTTATGTCCTCACTCAACTTAGTCTCTGTAATTGCTACTATATCTGCCTTACTGTTGTGAATCCTATCTTTTAATTCTACTGCCTTACCAGCTAATCCATCAGCATTTGTGTATAACAATCTTAATGAGGCCCCATCCCCTGATCTTCTGTCATTATCTTCTTTATCTCCTCTTTGTCTGGAAGAACTCTGTAATGAAATTTTTTCTTCTCTTCTTCATTTCTTTCATCATTTAACCTTCTTGCCTCTTGCAACAAGTTTTTGATCTTTCCCATCTCTTCCTGTGTTCTGTATTGTCTAATGAACACTTCTTTGAATTCTTGAAGGTCTTTTAGACTTTTTTTTCTCAACAATATTTCCCTACATGTTTCCCCTCTCTCAAAGGTTACTTTTGTTGGTCTCGGCTTTCCTTCCCTCGAATATTTACCTAGTTGGTGTATGTTTACAATATCCTCAGGACCACATACTACTCCAAGCTTTCTTATCAGGTCTACAACCCTAGCTTTATTTTCTTCAAGTCTCCCCTGCCATGTTGGCTCCTGGGACTCGCTTATGCCTGAGATTACCACTGTCTTCTCCTTATCAAGTGCCTGTCTGATGAGTGGGTTTGCCCTTTCCATCACAACGTCTTTCATTTTTTCGATTACTGTCTCTTTATAGTCAACTGTTTGTATGTTTTCCAGTGCCACCACCTTTACAGCCTCTTTTACTGCCACATTCCCCTTTCGTGCATCAGCAAAGGAAGTTTTCATGGCATCATTTTCCATATTCAGCTCCTGGAACTCTTTTCTGAACTGTTCAATGTTTTCCCTAATCTGGACATTCCAAGCAGCAATCTCGTCTCTCTCAGAAGAGAGCAGTGAACTAACATCTAATTCCTTTAGGTTGTCATTCAGCTGTTTGTTTTTATCTTCTTGTTTAGAAAGTCTAGATTCTAGTTGACTCTTTTCCCCTTCCAGCTTTTTTATTCTTTTTTCTAGTTCCTTTCTCTCCTGCCCTTGTGCTTTATTTGCTTCCTCCAAAGATCTTATTTGCTCTCTGAGTGTTTCATGCTCTTTCATTTCTCCATCCATATTCTGAATTTTATCATCAAGGCTTATAACCATTTCCTCTATATTCTTGATTTTCTGTTTGAGTCTCCTGATGGCTACCCCTCCTACCGACCCATGGATGGGAGAGGTTTGGGACAGAGATGGCGTCATTTTTATGTTCTCCCTCTCACAGAATATAGAAAAAAGACGAGAAAGAGGAAAAAAAAGAGAAAAACTTTTAATTAAGCTTCACACCGAATTTTTATATCTCCATATAAGTGCTATTTAGTGACTCAGTTTATCTCTTTTCTGGTAACACACATCTTAACTTAAAAACTTGACCATGGTAATTTAAGGATAAAAAGAAAAAAATGCAACAAAACAAAAGTCAAACCTGAAGGAAAAATTCGAACCTGTGTCTGAGGTGGCACCCACCTGTTTCTGCTATATATTCTTCCTAACTGATAAACTCACTTGCTAACCAAGGTATGTTATCACAAGATTAGACTTTACATTTAACTCAATATATATACAAAATAAAAACAAAATAGTAAAAGAGAAAGCTAAAAGAAAAGCAAAAAAAAAAAAATGAAGAAAATAAGACAGCTGTACTACTTGGCAACTTAACTCAGTACTGTTGACAGGTGGATATTTTTTTTTTTTATTTATTCAATTTTTTCTTGTATCAAACTAACTAACAAGTTAATATAAGTGGGAAGGATACTGATTTTAACAATATATGGAACCACAGGATCAGGTAAACGGCCTAAGAGCTTTCCCCAGTTTACACAAAAAATTAGGTAATGTGATGTGATGGCTTCACCTCTGGCAACTCTTCTAAATTTCCTTCAAGGCAGAACTGGACGGCAGCTTCTCTCTCCCCTCACGAAAAATGTTCTCAATTTTTTTTCCTTTAATATTTTGGACAGTCTCGTCATACAACAAATATAAGTTTTGTACTCACAATACTCTGCAGGATTTCAGATTTAGGGAAATTATGGTAAAGTTTTCCACTAAGCACTTAGTCACTCGAAACAATTAAAAATTTAAGAGGAGCAGTTCCGTGTGTGTGTGTGATTACCTAATTGTGTGTGTGTGTGTGTGTGTTACGGACGCTTCAAGTCCCTCCGGAAACCATTCTTGAGTCGTCATATGTAACGAGAAGTGAAAATTTATCCCTGATGTATAAGAAGCAAATAAGAATACCAGAAAAACATATATTACCTCCACTAGCATTTTGATATTGTATAAAGAAGCCTGAAGCGCTATGATTTCAACTACATTTTCAGACATACTCTGTAAACGTAGTGATAATGAGTGAATAATTGTAAGAAATTTATAAAAAAGAAAATGGATGTTGTCAACGAAAAAATACCCGTCATATTCAGCACAATGTGTTTAATTGAATATAACTCTCAAAATACACCAGTGTATATAAATCTAAGGACTGTAACTATCTATCTTTCTAAATATCTATCATTTCTATCTGTCTGTAAAGAGGTCAACCTTTATATCTCTATCTCAATAATATGTCTTTCAGAGGATTTATTTGTTAGTCTTTCTTTTTGTCTGACTGTCTCATAAGGGGGGTTTACACGGTCAAACGGTTCGTCGAACGCGGTTCGACAGACAAGTGTTTGAAGTGATGTTCGAACGTGTGAACGGGGTATTTAGTTGTCGAACACGTTCCGTGTTCGACAACCAAATACCCCGTTCACACGTTCGAACATCACTTCAAACACTTGTCTGTCGAACCGCGTTCGACGAACCGTTTGACCGTGTAAACCCCCCTTTAGTAACCAGTCATCAAACAAAATTGAAGTTGCATGACGACAAGTGCAAAAATATATATGTATATACATAAATAAATAAAATAATAACGAGTTGAAAACTCGTTTTCATTTGCCGTACCCCCATGCAACTCTTCCTCCGGGAATAGTGCTCACGCGCTTTTGTTTGTACATTAACAGTGTGTATTATTTATGTATGTGTGTGTGTGTATATATATATATATATATATATATATATATATATATATATATATATATATATATATATATATATATATATATATATATATTAATTTATTTATTCAAACCTCATGTTATATAGGCATCAATAATTATCAAATAAACACTTTAACATATGTGAAAATATGAAACAATTTGCCCATGGTCGGGATTCGAACCTAAGACACAATTACTGTGGCGAAGACTCAATGGTGGAATGCGCAATTCGGGAAGCAACAAACGCGGGTTCGATTCCACTGCGGGGACTTAGGAAGGGCATTCAGCCTTAGTCCCCCAAACTCCATATATTTGTGTTCATCCTCTTCGAAAGGAGACTCATTGTGACATAGAATGGTTCCTTAGCCCGGTGTTTACTCTTAGATTCGAAAATTGGCAGACCTGTGTTCGAGCCCACCACGGAGTGTTTTGAAGGTCATCCAACTTTAATTCCCCAGCTCCAACTTGCGTCCACTCCAATTCGGATGGGGAATAACAGTGATATAAAACGACATTATATACATAGGGCGATTGCCTTCTTGCGAAGGACTTGTTTTGGCAGATGTAATCATTACCCTGAGTGCATGCCCTTGCTAATCTCAGACCGTGACAGGGTGCGAACACTCGATCTGACGCTCAGAGTCGCGGACGCTACCGTTTGAGCCACAGTGACTACATATATATATATATATATATATATATATATATATATATATATATATATATATATATATATATATATATATATAATTTTTTTTTCTCCAGTGTCACACTGAAATTTACATGTCTTATAACGAGAAAGTCCCTATATATATATATATATATATATATATATATATATATATATATATATATATATATATATATATATATATATATATATATATATATATATAAGTTTTAAGAAATTAATTTACATTTAAAAGAGTAATAACTTGAAGGATGGTTATGTAATGTTCATGTATGTGAAAATTTCTGTGATAGTTATATGTTATGTGCAATGCTAATACGGCATTTTACTTGCTTCGTTTGATACTACTATGACTGCTGCTATTACTATTACTGCTAATGTTGCTGCTGCTATTTTACTACAGCTGTTACTGTTAAATAATAATAATAATAATAATAATAATAATAATAATAATAATAATAATAATAATAATAATAAAATACCTTTATTATTATTATTATTGCATCTCAAACCCTCTTTGCAGAATGTTTTCCACCAGTATTTCTACTGAAGATATTCCTACTAGAAGGTGGGGGGTCATCGTATCTCCTTATCATTAAAAAAAAAATAAAAACACTTGAGTGATATTTAAAAGATAAAGGTGGAGGAGATAAGATACCCCCCCCCCCACTTGTCGTGATGCTTTAGGGCAGGGCCTTTCAAACTGTGTCTCGGGGGTCACATCTGATCCGCTGAAGCCTTGAAGTAGCCCACACTAACTTTCCATATTTCCTTTTGATTGGGTAACATACATATGGCCTCCTTTGTCATTCACTCACAAATTTGTTTTATTACTCTGAATCACTGTAATAAGTTTACAATGAATCTCTTTCTATATACAAAAGCCGTCATCTCCCTTATAAAGGGGGGGGGTGATTCAAAGTAAAAAAAAACAAGACTCTGAGGGAGGAGAATACATGGTAGGTAATTTCCAGACCCCTCGCTCCGCCCCCCACTCAATCGACTTCTCGAATAATGAATGACCATTAATATATAATTATTCACTCAAGAATATTTCCTTGGCACGAAACTGTGTGAAATTTATGATTTGGTTAGCACACACGTGCTCAAAAGTTTGGTAACTTTGTCTGGCACTATCAAAAGTTGACCTGGGTATTTTGGAAGGTGTGGAACAGAGGGTAGTATCAGGAACACTAAAAACACGCAGAGAATATATATATATATATATATATATATATATATATATATATATATATATATATATATATATATATATATATATATATATATAATTGACGGAAGATACGTGGATAGGCAAGTTATGTTGTTTTGTTTCCTCAGTTCTTTTGCAATAGTTTTGACTATCCTGGACTGCTCGATATTAAGTCCTCCTTTAGTTACGGGTTTTTGTCCTATGCCTACCTAGACACTGGATATTCTTTCATATTCATTATACATCTCTTATTATTACCTCACATCCAACAAGTCACAACATTCCCCTTCTCTCTTAATCTTGGCTTTATGTTTTCTTCGTGCCCAGGCCCGATGAAATCAATATTTCTTTTGCCTGTCCTGGTGTCACACATAAAAAAAACGTAAATGGATATGGTTTTGTAATATATATATATATATATATATATATATATATATATATATATATATATATATATATATATATATATATATATATATATATATATATATATATATATATATATATATATATGTATATATATATATATATATATATATATATATATATATATATATATATATATATATATATATATATATATATATATATATATAAGGGGGGTGGCTAAGTCAAAGCCACACGCTTGACTAATTTTTTTTTTATGAATGTGACACAGACATGCAAGAAAATTGCTTTTAGCAGTCCCGGGCACCAAGGAAACATTGGGACGAATAAAAGTAGGAGCTTAAGGACAAGGCAGAAATAAAAGAATGATAAACAATAGGCTGGAAGAATAGTCAAAGTAATGAAGACCTAAAAATATGGCTGGAATAGGCCCTGCTATGACGATAGGTCAGTTTTTTGAAGGAAGATAGGTTAAAAGAGTAAGGGAAAACATAAGAAGGAATATAGTTCTAGAGTCTAGAGGTGGCAAGGAAGAAGTAGTCACTAAGCGTGTGTCCACCACATGTTATGTTCGTTCCTCTGTCATATCCTTAGGTATTCACATACAAAAATTTGGAGTTTGTAAAGATGAGTTACCCCCAGAACCCCAGGGGGGGAGGAAAATACAAAGGAGAGGATTCCTAGTCCCCTCGCTTCGCCCTATGTTGTCGACTTTAACGACACGCAGTGGAACATGGAGAAGATATATATATATATATATATATATATATATATATATATATATATATATATATATATATATATAATTTATTGTGTATTTGCATTTCACAATGATATTGCATATATATATATATATATATATATATATATATATATATATATATATATATATATATATATATATATATATATATATATATATATATACTCTTGTTTTTCAACTTTGACTAACCCATTTTCTCTCTCTTTTCAGGAGGCTGTGAATAATCTAAAAAAATATAAAAGAAGATAATTTTGTAATCATATGGGATACTCATTCGAGAGATTACTGAGACCCCACCTCTTGTGATAAGCAAGAGATATAACTTGAAAAGTTTAACCTAGATAATCATTGAAATAATCGATTACAAGTCTTAGATTACATGAATGATCACTTTTAGTTTGTTTTACGAGTCTGTGATAATCTGTGAATCGTGTGATATGTAAACTCTGATAACTTCAAGTACAAGTTTGAACTTAAATGACCGTAAAAGTTACTACATATTGAGACTTGAACTAATAAGGCCGTAGTAAAAGAAAAGAAAAACTTTTTTTTTTAAGTTGAACTAAAAAATAGCAGTGTAAAGCCCCCAGTGAACTTTAGTCTTGACTTAAAATTGTAATTCAAAAATTCTCCTTTGAAGAAATAGGCTTGAACGAAAAAAGACTGTTTGTAGTTATCCCTTTCACCGTTATTATACACGATAAGATAATAATTATGGGAATTTGATGTTAATGAACGATCTCAGAGGCGTCTTAGACATACACAGTAGTGTTATTTTACCATATTGAGACCTATATAGAAAGCTTGGTCTAGTGAAATAATATAAGCTTGACCGATGTATGTCAAGTAGCTAAGTGGCCTTAGTTTTGGTCACTTGAACTACAAGTGGCTTTAAAAAGGTATTAAATTATTGGCATTGTAACACGAATAGAATTGATATTAATTTAAGACCGCTATTTCAGATCATGAGATTTATATAACTTTGTTTATTAAGAATTTGTCACTTGAATCGTAAATTGCTTTAAAGTGGCGTGTTTCTATTCATATTCTGACGTAAAGATGAGTGACACTTAAGTAATATTATCTTTTACAGTTGAACAGTGAAGGAATAAGACATAGTACTTGAAATATTTTTGTGATATTATGGCGTAAGGAGCCCCCGAAATCACATGTTCAACAAGACGTATTATAAACGTCTTTTAGTTAATGAATGAGGTCATTTATCACTGATTAATTCGACATTTATCATTTGTCAGTAACGATTAATAATTCATTTAATAACTAATGCGACAACTCGCTTACTGAATGTAAAGACTGGGTCCCACTCATCGCCTTCTCTTACTCCATAATCCAGTTTTAAGTCGACTGGGTAGAGAGACTGGTGTCAGTATTCCCTTGGGCAGAAAAAAAACATTTTAGTGTTTTTTTTTATTCCTTTTGTGACCTTTTGTAATTTTAAGTGACCAGGATAGAACTAGTGACCTTTTGAGAGAGTTTGAAAATGACCTTAGCTAAGTGAACAACAGTGCCAGGAATGTTTACTTATCTGTGATATTTATTTGTGGTTTTATTGGTTAATTCATATAAAAAAAAACTTAATTAGGAAGAACAAATTTGAAATGAAAGGTTTTGAAAGATTTTTAACTGTAAAATATATGCAGTGGTGATTTTTAGTAAAATAAGAATTACCTTTTATTGAAAAAAAAAATAGATTATATGGATTGTTTTACATTTTAAAAGAAACCTAAGTAAATTGCCTTTGAATTCAAAAGTGAAGGAAAACCAGTCATAACGATCATATTCATGAAAAATTCTACAAAGATTAATGAAAATTAACCTGCAAAATTCAGTTAAATCATAGTGACCGAAGTGTGACCCAAAAGTCATATATCGTTATTTGGCATTCCATTTTGAAATTTCTCTGGGTTAAGTCACAGAAGAACTTTAAAACATTATAGCAAAAAAAAATATATATATATATTATTGTGGCCTTCAGGTTGTTTTCATTTCGGAGTTCTTCCTCGATTTCTCTTGGTTCTTCCTTCTTCCTCTTTCAAGAAGAGAGGACGACCAGTTTAGAAAATATATCAAGAGGATATAGAGTGATCTTCACCTTCCCTGTAATTTCACCCTTTCGTCGTTCTTCCTGAGTTCTCCTTCCTGATTCTTGTTTTTTCCTCTAAGAAGAAGAGAGGAAGAACATCGTCACCATGTCTGTTAGATGGGAGATTCCCCCCGGGGAATCTGAAGAAGAAGAGGAGGACAATGATGCAACTGACGGAGATGCCGGATACAGACAATATGAACAGACTTTGGTAAGTACTCAATATTTTCCCCCCAATTTTAATACTCCTTTTGGAATATCAGACACAAACTAAGTGAGGTTTCAGAAAACTATCAAAAGTTTCCTGCGTAAAGGGTTTCAGAAGATTAAATCTCTGAGCCAATCAGTCCTTTGGTATTTTCAAGCAACTTTAGCCTTTTGATGGTCATTGTCAGTCAGTTCCTGTACTTTTCTTGTTTGCCATGAATAAAGGGTAATGGCTTTACTGATACATTTTTTTAAAGGCGTAGTGCAAGTATATGTGCATCCGAAAATTTCTTATACATATAGGAATTCATCCAATGAAAAAATAATGTTTACATTTGTTCTGTTATAGCGCTTTTTTTCTCTCTCTAAATTTGAAGATGAATTTGTGTTTACCTATTCAAAAGGGAATATCTGAAATCAACAGGAATGATAAATTTGTATGAAACCGAACCAAACATGTGTATTATAATGAAATATTACCATGTTCGGTCTGCACTGATTTTCTGATGCGTTGTTTTATATATATATATATATATATATATATATATATATATATATATATATATATATATATATATATATATATATATATATATATATATATACATATATATATATATATATATATATATATACATATATATATATATATATATATATATATATATATATATATATATATATATATATATATATATATATATATATATATATATATATATATATATATAAACACACAGGGTCAGGGGTAAAATATGATTCATGTTTTCACATATGATAATGTATTTATTTAGTTATTATGAATACCCGTATAGCCTAGACTCGAATTAAATGCAAAAAACGAAGCCACGTGTGAGGTTAGGAGAAGCTGTAATATGAACAAAAAGGCATTCAGATAAATGCGTTCATTCCTAGTATAGCAGTTGAGTTGTAAGGTTTGTTTCTCTTTTAGACCTTTAGTGGTGTAGTTGATATCGCCTTGGGACAGGAATTATATGTCTTAGGTTCGAATCCCACTCAGGGGTAAAATACGAGTCATATATATATATATATGTGTGTGTGTGTGTGTGTGTGTGTGTGTGTGTGTGTGTGTGTGTGTGTGTGTGATTACCTAATTGTGATTACCTAATTGTGTTTACGGGAAAGAGCCCAAAGCTCGTATCTTCCCGTCTCCTGATCGGTTCCATTTTTAGACTTAGTGATACTTATCATACCTGTCCTTAAAACTATGGATTGAGGTAGCATTAACTACCTCCTCGCTTAGCCAATTCCAATTATCAACTACTCTTACACTGAAAAAGTATTTCCTTACATCCTGCAAACAAGTTTTCTTCCGAAGCTTCAAACTATGACCTCTAGTTCTAGAGCCAGCCATATCGAAATATCGATCCCTATCCACTCTATCATAACCATGAAGGAATTTAAAGACTGTCACCATATCCCCCCTTACTCTTCTAGCTTCGAGTGATGGCAAGTCTAATTCCCTCAGCCTCTCATCATAACCGAGATTGCGTATTTCTGGCACCAGTTTCGTGGCATGTCTTTGAACTTTTTCAAGCTTAGCTATGTGCTTTTTCAAGTGCGGATTCCAAAAGGGGGCTGCATATTCGAGTTTTGGCCTCACATAGGTTACATAAATATTTCTGAACATTTCCTTGTCCATGTGCCTGAAGGCTACCCTTACATTTGATAAGAATGCATATGCTGCCCTTACTACGCCATATATATGTATTTCTGGAGACAAATCTGCCAATATGTTTACTCCTAGATCTCTCTCATTTTCTGTCTCCTGAAGTTGTACTCCAGCCACCGAGTAGTCAAGCTTGGGCCTTCTTGCACTTGTACCCATTCTCATTACCTTACATTTTGAGGTATTGAATTTCATTAGCCACTTTTCTGACCACTCATGCAGATTATTTAGATCCTCCTGAAGTTCTCTACCATTGTTCTCGTTTTTTACTTTCTTCACAATCTTTGCATCATCTGCAAACATATTCATGAATGAATTTACACACTCTGGTAGGTCATTTACATATACAAGGAACAAAAGTGGCCCTAAAACTGAACCCTGTGGAACTCCACTACTAACTCTTCTCCATTCAGACACTGAGTGTCTTACTCTAACCCTCTGTTCCCTTCCTTCTAAGTAAGTTTTTATCCATTCCAAGACATTTCCACCTATTCTAGCCATTGATTGCAGCTTCCTAATAAGTCTCCCTTGTGGAACAGTGTCAAACGCTTTCTGGAAGTCTAGGAATATGCAATCTGCCCAGCCCTCTCTTTCCTGTAAGATTTGGCTTACCTCATCATAAAATTCTAATAAGTTTGTTACTGTTGATCTTCCTTCTCTGAAGCCATGTTGCCTCACTGACAAAAAGTTGAAGGATTCCAAGTGAAGAGAGATATGTTTCCTTAGTAGTTTCTCCATAAGTTTGCAAACTATGCTGGTCAAGGAAACTGGTCTATAGTTCAGAGCCGTATCCCTCCTTCCCTTTTTGAAGATAGGTATCACATTTGCTTGTTTCCAGCATCTTGGAATCTCCCCCGACTCCAATGACTCCTTAAATATGATACTTAGTGTGTGTGTGTGTGTGTGTGTGTGTGTGTGTGTGTGATTACCTAATTGTGATTACCTAATTGTGTTTACGGGAAAGAGCCCAAAGCTCATATCTTCCCGTCTCCTGATCGGTTCCATTTTTAGACTTAGTGATACTTATCATACCTGTCCTTAAAACTATGGATTGAGGTAGCATTAACTACCTCCTCGCTTAGCCAATTCCAATTATCAACTACTCTTACACTGAAAAAGTATTTCCTTACATCCTGCAAACAAGTTTTCTTCCGAAGCTTCAAACTATGACCTCTAGTTCTAGAGCCAGCCATATCGAAATATCGATCCCTATCCACTCTATCATAACCATGAAGGAATTTAAAGACTGTCACCATATCCCCCCTTACTCTTCTAGCTTCGAGTGATGGCAAGTCTAATTCCCTCAGCCTCTCATCATAACCGAGATTGCGTATTTCTGGCACCAGTTTCGTGGCATGTCTTTGAACTTTTTCAAGCTTAGCTATGTGCTTTTTCAAGTGCGGATTCCAAAAGGGGGCTGCATATTCGAGTTTTGGCCTCACATAGGTTACATAAATATTTCTGAACATTTCCTTGTCCATGTGCCTGAAGGCTACCCTTACATTTGATAAGAATGCATATGCTGCCCTTACTACGCCATATATATGTATTTCTGGAGACAAATCTGCCAATATGTTTACTCCTAGATCTCTCTCATTTTCTGTCTCCTGAAGTTGTACTCCAGCCACCGAGTAGTCAAGCTTGGGCCTTCTTGCACTTGTACCCATTCTCATTACCTTACATTTTGAGGTATTGAATTTCATTAGCCACTTTTCTGACCACTCATGCAGATTATTTAGATCCTCCTGAAGTTCTCTACCATTGTTCTCGTTTTTTACTTTCTTCACAATCTTTGCATCATCTGCAAACATATTCATGAATGAATTTACACACTCTGGTAGGTCATTTACATATACAAGGAACAAAAGTGGCCCTAAAACTGAACCCTGTGGAACTCCACTACTAACTCTTCTCCATTCAGACACTGAGTGTCTTACTCTAACCCTCTGTTCCCTTCCTTCTAAGTAAGTTTTTATCCATTCCAAGACATTTCCACCTATTCTAGCCATTGATTGCAGCTTCCTAATAAGTCTCCCATGTGGAACAGTGTCAAACGCTTTCTGGAAGTCTAGGAATATGCAATCTGCCCAGCCCTCTCTTTCCTGTAAGATTTGGCTTACCTCATCATAAAATTCTAATAAGTTTGTTACTGTTGATCTTCCTTCTCTGAAGCCATGTTGCCTCACTGACAAAAAGTTGAAGGATTCCAAGTGAAGAGAGATATGTTTCCTTAGTAGTTTCTCCATAAGTTTGCAAACTATGCTGGTCAAGGAAACTGGTCTATAGTTCAGAGCCGTATCCCTCCTTCCCTTTTTGAAGATAGGTATCACATTTGCTTGTTTCCAGCATCTTGGAATCTCCCCCGACTCCAATGACTCCTTAAATATGATACTTAGTGCCACTGATATTGTGTTTGCGCATTTTTTAAGCACATGAGGGGATATGTCATCAGGACCTGTAGCTTTATGAACATCTAAATCCATCAGCGCTTTGCATACCTCTGTGGCTGTAAGGTTGATGTTCTCTAATACCGGCCCTTGAGCTTCTATCACTGCAATCTGAGGGGGTGGGTATTTTCTACTGTAAATACTGACTGAAACTCCTTGTTCAATTCTTTGCAGATCTCTTCGTCCGTCTCAGTGATGCTTCCATCCGCTCTCTTTAGCCTTAAAACCTGTTATTACCTTCAGTTTTCCTCTGATAAAGCTGTGGAAAAGCTTGGATTTTCTTTAGCCTTCCTGGTGATGTCCCTCTCATAATCTTTCTCTGCCTCTCTCCTTTTACTTAGGTAGTCATTTCTTGCTCTTTTGTAGGTTTGCCAGGCATTTATGTTTTTTCTCCTCCTATACCTTTTCCAGCATTTGTCTCTCCACTCCTTAGCTCTTTTACACCCATTATCGAACCATTTCTCTCTGGCATGAATTACACCTACTTTGGTGACAGGTATGCAGCAATCTACTATCTTCCCATATTTCTCACAAAAGATGTCAT
>JAXCGZ010004673.1:0-35543 GCA_037179515.1 Halocaridina rubra | reverse complement strand
CCAACATTTTATTCTACCCAACCCCCCAAACTTCCATTGTCTCAGCCAACTAGGGAAGGGTACTGTATACAGTTATTAAAGTAAATAAACCAACAGACGTACAAACAATGATGAGCCCTTAATAATAATAATAATAATAATAATAATAATAATAATATTAATACTACTACTACTACTACTACTAATAATAATAATAATAATATTAATAATAATAATAATAATAATAATAATAATAATAATAATAATAATAATAATAATAATAATAATCTCCACAATCATCATCAAAGGAAAATTATTGTTGCCAATAATAATAATAATAATAATAATAATAATAATAATAAGATCTAAGGAGAATTTTTGGAATAGACATCATGAAAGTAATGCAGAGGTATATTAAACCCCAGCAGAGAATTGGATATTCATTACACATCTTCTATAATTCCTTCACGTCTGACAGATCATTACACTCTCCATCTCTGTTTCTCTTTATGTATTCTTCGTGCCCAGACCCAATAAAGGTTGTTTTATTTTATTATTTTTTGGCCCGTCCTGGTGTCACAATCATTAAAAAAAAAAAAAAATCCACGATGCACTGTGTCTGCGGTAGGTGAACCGCGATATAGCGAGGGATTACTGTATACTGTATATAGAAATACTGATATTACCCTAAACCTTGCTATATTGATGCCAAAAAGGAAAACTTGATGCCATAGAGGAAGAATCAATTATGAAGGCTAGGTAATGTACTTGGAGGAAAACGACTTGACATTTTGGTCACTTGTTTCAGGAGGGATGTGGGAGGTTAGGAAGCAGACAGCTATAGAAAGAAAGTGATATTAATGAATGTTAATAATTATTAATTGAAACTAATTTTCTTAAATTATATATTAATATATAGATGCCTTAATTAAATATGGAGGCCTAGGTTTCGCCTTTGTGTGTGTAGTGAAGCCTAAAATTTTAATGCACAACAATTAAGTTCATTGTATTTGATTTTAAAAATAAATTAGAAATTGCAGTCTTGGTGAAGTTCAAGAATTTTGCAGATTTAAAATATTTTTAGTAAGTGTTTTATGGGAAATGTTGTCCGTTTACAAATGTACATCTGTTAAAAACTTATAGTACTCTAGTGTCAAAAGAAAATGGGCCTAAGGTCAAATGTCAATTAACGAATTTGTTATGATCAACAGTATATTGTATATTACTGCAATCAACATTTAGATAACTGTATCATCATGTGGATGAATTCCAGAAATGTAATGTCTGCATTTTGTTATTGTATATTGAATACATTGTTCCTTTTCTGATCCTTCCCAAGGACTCTTAACCTAATACTTAATAATTTTTTTATTTAAATGAATTCTTAAATTCTTGTTCATAAAAGATTATTTGTTTACGAATTATGACAGTAATTAATTATTACACTGAACATTGTATTAATGTTTATATACATGTCCTGATATCCCTCACCATAAATACTTGATTTACTCTGCAATTAATTATATCCAATATATGTTCATAATATAACATACATATGCATGATTTTGAGTAATGTGTATTAGAATATATTAATATTATAATATTTACTAAATTTACCTAATACCTGTTAAAATGCAATATGTATATACACCAATATTAACTATCGGAATTGGGAATACTTGTATATATGTTAACATTTTTCCTATATTAACACTTTTCTTGCATTGTATAGTATTTGACATAGTAGAATACACTTAATTGTTAATATGGTTTATAGTTTTAACAATTTTTTTTATTAAATTCTTGAACACCACCTGGTCTTGGCTCTTTCTGTTGTTGTCCTCGTTGTCGTGTCTTACGTGTTCTTGGCCTCTTACTAGTCTCAAGGGTAACTTGCTTTTAGCTGCGCCACTTGCATGCCTGATTGGAAAACATTTCTTCCCCTAATGCCAGATCTTCCAGGAGGAAACCATGAGCAACGGCCGCAAGCTTTACTTTGCTGTCAACCAACCCAAGGCGGTTGTCCCCGTCATCTCTTTGGAAGGCGGTGGCGTCAATGCCACCGTCACAACTCCAGATATTGCTGCCAAGAACGGAGTAATTCATATCATCGATCACATTTTAGGGATTCCTTCTCAAACTGTCTACGTGAAACTCTCAACTGATCCTATGCTCAGGTAAATATGCATTTTGTCGTCATCAAATCTTTCAGCTTCTCCCGTCAGAGGTCGCCACATTACATCAGTCATCTCCATGTCACCTTATCTTTTTCATCTTCCTCCGTCCTACCACACAACCTCATGTCCTCCCTCTCCACATTCATAAACCTACTCTTTGGCCTACGTTTCCCCCTCCCACTTGGTGTCTCCATCCTCAGCATATGTAGTTTTTATTGTATTCAGTTAAGTTTATAATTTTTATCATAGTTTAATTTTCTCACTTAAGATATATTTCACATCTATAAAGGTGTGATTTTCAACAAATTTCTGCTGCTGTTAGTAATTATATTTGTTGAATCTTTGTATTATATATTTATTAGCATATTATCTATTGTACAGAGTTATTCATAAATCATTTGAGTGTGTTTATTATGCTAACATTTAAGTTTTTTCCTACCTATTGATAATAATTACATGTGATAGCATCAATATTTGTTTATGATTGTCCCAATTGTTTTGTAAGAATCATAATACAAATTACTCATAAATTAGATATAAACTTTCCAACCTTATGATACCACATTCACACCACATACACTGTTATTGTTTACACATTGTTTACATATTGTTTATGCATAAATTGATATTGTTTACAGTGCAACCTTTAACTTGAGCACTCAAGATGGTTGGAATAAGAGATTGAACTCCAGAGAAGAAAAATTCACTCTTTTTGTGCCAAGCAATGGAGCTTGGGAGTTTATTCATCGCACGCTACCCTCTGCCTTCAAGAAACTGTTCATGGGAGAGTTTCCAAATCATGTAAGAAAAATTATGCCATTTTTTCTATTTTTCACTGTTGGTGAAGTGAGAAACCTGTTGTTTGCCATTTTTTGTGGCACTATGAATGCTCATAATAGGGGTGGATATGGATAGCTTGGAACTAGGAAAATTAGGCTGGACACCTTTCCCTATTCCCTGTTGTGGGGCTCAGTTGCAGGTCTCTCACTTCCAGAGTTGAATGTTCTATTTTACTGTGCTATTGCCAACTAAGAGTGAATGATGAGCAATATGATGCGGCCCTCTCCCCAGTTTATATTTTTTTTCAATATCACAGAACAGCTTTTAGAGAGAATGAGATAAGAAAGGTATGATGAAGCCCTCTGCTTCCTCTATTTGGTCAGGTATGGTCATCCTGGCAACTGCAGTAGAATGTGGTGTCTTCCTGTAAAAACATAATACCGTATGTTAGTTAGGTTAGCCACCTGTGACTTTTGAGCCTCTTAGCAGATCCTCTGACCAACTTACCCTATGGTTGATTCAAGCATGGTTGTAGTGGTGAATTGTAGCAGTCCTTTATCCCCAAGGAGCTAATAGGAATGCTTGAGGTGTATTACATTCTGATGAATGTGTGTGCTTTGACTCGGCCTCCCTCCTTTCAACGCATAGTGGAGTTGAGTATTGCCTTCCTCTGTTATATATACATATGCATTAAGGAATGGTGGATGCTTCTATACACAGTAAAAAAAGGAAAGAAGAAGAATTCACTGGAAAAGTTTAACACTAATTATTCTCATGATTATTGATCATAATTTCAATCTTATCAACTTAATTTTACAGTTACAGTACATAATTTGTTAAATCTTAACTTATGTATTGAATAGCCTTCTAAGTTTTTTCTTACTGCTAAAAAGCTGATATAAAGGTGAAGATTTTTGAGGCTTGATAAACTCCTGCTTGCTTTTCTATTTTTTGTTCAGTTGTAGCTACAGTTATAGGCATTCTTATACAGTAACTGCAACCATAAAGTATTTTTTCTGTGTCATATTATTCCGTCAACATTAACTGGAGGTTAGGTTGGGGACCTAGTAATGAGACTGTTAGGTTGAAGATCAAGTAATAAAGGAGAGTACAGTAGGTCCTCAACTTACGGCATCACAATTCCGTTCCTCAAGACGTAACCTGATTTTCAGCGTAAGTCGGAACACACTTAAATAAGCACCTACACCGCCCACCTATGCTAATGCAGTAGTAAAGCCTTTCCCTTCTCTGAATGTTTCACTATCTCTAATTTCACTTCCATGGTGATGGTTCCTTTTCTTTAATGCACTGCCATCAGAAGAATCCTCTTTACGCTTGGGAGGCGTAATGCAGGCCAAATATTATCAAAAAGAAGCATAATAATTTATGGGAGATGCATCGTAACCATGAAACATAATAAGTCAAGGACATTGTAAACCGAGGACCCCCTGTAGTAGGTTGTGAACCTAGTAATACAGAGTATAATATTGAGGTACTTGTAATAAAACAGAGAACTGTATTAGATTGTTGACCTAGTAATGAGACAGAGTTATTACATTGAGGACCTAATAAAAAAAGAGAGTTTTAGGTTGATGACCTAGTAATAAGGCAGAGCTAATAGGTTAAGGACTTAGTTATGAAAGTGAGTATTAGGGTGTAGACCTAGCAATAACACAGAGTTTAAAGTTGAGGACTTAGTTATAAAATAGGGTATTAGGTTGTAGATCTAGTAATAACAGAGCATAAGGTTGAGGACCTCATAATAAGACACAGTGTAGTAAAAGGTTGATAATCTAGTGATGAAACAGAGGTATCAGGTTGAGAACCTAGTACTAAAAGAGAGAATTAGGTTGAGGACCAGTAACAAGACAGAGTATTAGATTGAGGATCTAGTAATAAAACAGTGTAAGTTTGGATCTTAGTCCTTACTTTAGATTGTGCCCCCAGGTAAAGTACATTTTGGAGCGTCACATGATTGTGGGGCAGGACTGGAGCCTGGAAGAACTAGCTGCTCTTACGACCAACTCGACTCCTCCACGCGGTCCAAATCATGGAGAGAGATTGCAAATGACACGAGGCAAAATTTACTTCCAAGCGCGCGTCATGAATAGAGGTGGAGGTGAGTACAGACTATTGTCTTGAGAACTGTAACAATTATACCATTTAAATGTAGATAGAAGTTAATGTTGAAGAATTCTTCTCCTCTCCAAAAATAATTAGAGTTATCGTTTCGTTAATTACTTATGATAGTGCTAATTCTTTTTTCACAATGTATGTTTAAGCAATTGTATTAGTAATCATTTACTAAATTATATAAAAAGCTACATATTTTTAGTGTTTATTTTACAAGAACATAAATGGTTTTTCTTGTAATATGTTTTGGTAATACTGATCTCAGAAATCACATTTACAAAAAAGCAAGTTATGGCATAAACAAGAGTATATATATCTATATATATATATATATATATATATATATATATATATATATATATATATATATATATATATATATATATATATATATATATATATATATATATATATATATATATATATATATATATATATATACACAGTAATCCCTCGCTATTTCGTGGTTCACGTATCGTGAATTCAGTGCATCGCGAATTTCTTTTTGGAAAAAAAATTAAATAAAATAAAAAATAGAAAATAAATAAGATTATTGTGACACCAAGATGGGCCAAAAAATTATAAAACAAAACAGCCTTTATCAGGCTGTAAAGAGAAACAGAGATGGAGAGTGTAATGACCTGTCAGATGTGAAGGGATTATAAAAGATGTGTAATGAATATCCAATTCTCTGCTGGGTTTTAATATACCTCTGCATTACTTTCATGATGTCTATTCCAATAATTCTCCTTAGATCTTATTATTATTATTATTATTATTATTATTATTATTATTATTATTATTATTATTGGAGACAATAATTTTCCTTTGATGATGATTGTGGAGATTATTATTATTATTATTATTATTATTATTATTATTATTATTATTATTATTATTATTATTATTATTATTAAGGGCTCATCATTGTTTGTACATCTGTTGGTTTATTTACTTTAATAACTGTATACAGTGCCCCTCCCTAGTTGGCTGGGACAAAGGGAGTTTGAGGGGGTTGGGTTGAATAGAATGTTGGAGAGAGAGAGAGAGAGAGAGAGAGATGCATCCTTTTAAAGTTCCATCAGGAAATGAAGACAGAGAGTGAATTTAAAATGGAGGGAAGTTTATTATTAGATCTCTCTCTCTCTCTCTCTCTCTCTCTCTCTCTCTCTCTCTCTCTCTCTCTCTCTCTCTCTCTCTCTCTCTCTCTCTCTCTCTCTCTCTCTCTCTCTCTCTCTCTCTCTCTCTCTCTCTCTCTCTCTCTCCCTCTCTCTCTCTCTCTCTCTCTCTCTCTCTCTCTCTCTCTCTCTCTCTCTCTCTCTCTCTCTCTCTCTCTCTCGCTTTGTTTGGGGTTTATCTAATTTTCAAGATTATAGTATTATTAATATTCCTTGGTTCTAAACACTATTCTATCTATCTGCACGAAATCTTAACATAAATAGTGTCAACTGAGAGAAAAAGAAAACATATACAATTCGTTCAAAGGAAACGTATATCATACTGTATTCATGGGGGACTTAAATGAAATACCTGTACAGTATATATATTGTCTACACGCTATTTCCCTGACGATATTATATCGAAAGTTTGTTTGCTGTTTGAGAGAGAGAGAGAGAGAAACATCTTTAATTAACTCTTGTTCATTCAACCAAAACTACTTTATTTATTGTAAAAATAATGGTTTAATTACAAATTCGTAATAATAATAATAATAATAATGATAATAATAATGATAATAGTAATAATAATAATAATAATTATAATAATAATAATAATAATAATAATAATAATAATAATAAAAATAATAATAATAATAATAATAATAATAATAATAATAATAATAATAATAATAATAATAATAATATGATCTACAGAGAATTTTTGGAATAGACATCATGAAAGTAATGCAGAGGTATATTAAAACCCAGCAGAGAATTGGATATTCATTACACATCTTTTATAATCCTTTCATATCTGACAGGACATTACACTCTCCATCTCTGTTTCTCTTTACTTTATGTATTATTCATGCCCAGGCCCGATAAAGGCTGTTCTATTTTATTATTTTTTGGCCCATCCTGTTTCACAATCATTATTATTATTATTTTTATTTATTTATTTATTTATGTTTGTTCCTACTTCGCGGTTTTTCACCTATTGCGGCCGGTCCCGGAACCGAACCCCTGCAATAAACGAGGAGTTACACTATATATATATATATATATATATATATATATATATATATATATATATATATATATATATATATATATATATATATACTGTATATATATATACTGCACATATATGATTGTGTGTGTGTGTATGCGCATGATGATAATTTCGTCTTTTATGTTATGGGACTAGAGTAATACCATCCTCAGTACGAAGACATATTTGTCCATCAGTTTTTACTTTTAATGTTTGCAATGTAGAAATCAATTACACATAAAAAAATATAAATTTTTTACATTTAGAAACATACAGGAAGAAAATATGCACTAATATATAGTGTCTTATTCCATTTAATTATTATGCAGTTTGATATCTGGCCAACTGAAGGACATGAATTGTATATGTATATGACTTCCATATAATTTATATAAAGGGTTGCTGTATAATACATACTTAGCCCTCAAGTGTGAATAATAAAGAGAATAAATACACTTGTTATACAGATGTTTCAAAACTACAGTATGTGTACCACCTTTAGGGATTGAGGAAGTTACATATTTACATTTACTTTGTTTAGGAATGACATGTTTATGCAGTATTGTTAATAAGAATTTATACATCATGAGATATTGTGAAGCATTTTGTAATTCATAATTGTTCATAAAATATTTTTTCTGTATGTCTTTAAGCATCTTATCATTAGTCTCTCTCTATCTTCATCCTGTGGAGGTGTGGCCTGTCAAAATTGAATGGCTTTTAATAACAGCTTGAACGTATTATTCAAGCTATACACTCCCATTAACTGGCTCTACGTGCAATGACAGTCTAGACCCCTTATCACTGAAAGTTCAGAAAAATACGTTGTCCCTTCCATAAATTATCAAGCCATCTGATAACACTTGTATCTTGTTTGGATATGAAGAATGTTGATTAGAGTTATACCTCTTGATTGCTAATAAGCTATTTCTAAATTTGCTTGATTTCTTACTGCTTTTACTTTTTCAAGGGAACATATAATCTCTTCTTCTTAAGTCAATACAGTATTTAGTTTAATTATGTAACTTGGAATTAGACTGTTTATTCCAGTCATAATGCTAGGCATAGTACTATGGTTGTCTTCTTGACATGAATGCTCTAGCTGGTAGGTGGTTATGTTTACAATTCGAATTCTTGTTTAATATTTTCATGCTGTAATAGATATGTTTTTTATTTTGGGGGAGGGGTAGGTCAGTGTTAGAGCATGCAAGTCGGGAAAGGACTAATGTGGCTTCAATCTCACCTTGGGGCGTTAAGATGGGCATCCAGCCTTAATTCCTCACCTCCAGAACGTATTCGTCAATCCTCATTTGAACTAGACTATTGTGGTACATTCAATGCTCCACTTAATAGACATATGTTTGAGTTTTTCCTTGGCCTGGTACAGAGCTGAATTATATAATTAGAGAAATTATGGTGCTTATTTACTACATAAAGCAATAAAAGGAAATATTTACCAAAAAAAAAAATAGAATAAAAAACATGTGGAAAATATATGTGGAAATAAAATATCCATTTGTGCCCTACCCATGTCACGAAGGAAAATCATTATTTCTCTATGCCATAAATAAGTCATGAATACAGACCCAGTAGAGAATATTTGGAGTGGGCAGATAATAGCAAAGACCATTGGGTTTGTAATTTTGCAAGGGAGTTGTGAGCTACTAAAGAGGATAATCCCCTTCAGAAATATTGAGATGTATATATGTTTCAACTGTCCCACTCTGTGGTCCATCACACTCTCATTGACCTCTACCCTTGTCATATATGCAAAGCAGAATAAGTAAGATGAGCAGTCAGCTCAGGACGATAAAAGCCTTCATTAGTGTTGGCAGTAATCAAACCTCATTCAGAGTGTGAAATTTTGACTTATATTGTTCCCTCAAACTTTTTCCTAGGTAATGTACTGAATTACATTCTCATTGCTAGAAATAATTCTCAGAGAACCGCTGTAGCACAGTATTAGAGTGCTCAAATCAGGCAGTGCTAAACCCATGATTGATGCCACCACAGAGCATTAGGAAGGGTATCAATCCCCAATTCTCCAGCCTCAAACCTGTCTGTGTCCACCCCTATTTGAATGAGGATTAATAGGCAGCTATATTGCTAGAAATAAGTCTTTCTATATATATATATATATATATACCCCGGTCGGGGTAAAAAAAAAAAAAAATATGTTTTCACATATGTAATGTGCTTATTTGATATTTCATGCCCGAATGAGATTGGGAATTGAATTAAATGCTAAAATGAAGCCACGAGTGAGGTTGGGGAATCTGTAATATGAACATAGTGGCATTCAGTTAGAATGCGTTCATTCCTAAGTATAGCAGATATAAGCTATAAGGTTGGGTTCCTTTTAACATTCTGTGGTGTAGTGGTAGCGCCTTGACTTAGTAATCATAAGTCCTAGGTTCGAGTCCCGGTCGGGGTAAAAAAATTATTCATGTTTTCACATATGTAATGTGCTTATTTGATATTTCATGCCCGAATGAGATTGGGAATTGAATTAAATGCTAAAATGAAGCCACGAGTGAGGTTGGGGAATCTGTAATATGAACATAGTGGCATTCAGTTAGAATGCGTTCATTCCTAAGTATAGCAGATATAAGCTATAAGGTTGGGTTCCTTTTAACCTTCTGTGGTGTAGTGGTAGCGCCTTGACTTAGTAATCATAAGTCCTAGGTTCGAGTCCCGGTTGGGGTAAAAAAATTATTCATGTTTTCACATATGTAATGTGCTTATTTGATATTTCATGCCCGAATGAGATTGGGAATTGAATTAAATGCTAAAATGAAGCCACGAGTGAGGTTGGGGAATCTGTAATATGAACATAGTGACATTCAGTTAGAATGCGTTCATTCCTAAGTATAGCAGATATAAGCTATAAGGTTGGGTTCCTTTTAACCTTCTGTGGTGTAGTGGTAGCACCTTGACTTAGTAATCATAAGTCCTAGGTTCGAGTCCCGGTCGGGGTAAAAAAATTATTCATGTTTTCACATATGTAATGTGCTTATTTGATATTTCATGCCCGAATGAGATTGGGAATTGAATTAAATGCTAAAATGAAGCCACGAGTGAGGTTGGGGAATCTGTAATATGAACATAGTGGCATTCAGTTAGAATGCGTTCATTCCTAAGTATAGCAGATATAAGCTATAAGGTTGGGTTCCTTTTAACCTTCTGTGGTGTAGTGGTAGCGCCTTGACTTAGTAATCATAAGTCCTAGGTTCGAGTCCCGGTCGGGGTAAAAAAATTATTCATGTTTTCACATATGTAATGTGCTTATTTGATATATATATATATATATATATATATATATATATATATATATATATATATATATATATATATATATATATATATATATATATATATATATATATATATATATATATATATATATATATATATATATATATATATATATATATATATATATATATATATATATATATATATATATATATATATATATATATATATATATATATTAATAACACTGACCTGTTAACATACAGTCTAAAATGGTAGGAAAAGCCCATAAAATAAAACAACGAAATTATATATATAAAAAGTACTTATTAATTTCGTGACCGTGACCTAAACTGGTCACCTTCTCCACGAAATTGATAAGTACTTTTTATATATATATTTTCGTTGTTTTATTTAATGGGCTTTTCCTACCATATATATATATATATATATATATATATATATATATATATATATATATATATATATATATATATATATATATATATATATATATATATATATATATATATATATATATATATATATACATACATACATACATACATACATACATACATACATACATACATACATACATACATACATACATACATACATACATACATACATACATACATACATACATACATACATACATACATATATATATATATATAGTGACACCTCGACCCATGAATGCCCCCACCCACAAACAAATCAACCTACGAACTCAGTTGAAGAACAAATTTTGCATCGGCTCCCAAATACCTCGAGGTACAAACACGCATACTCATCCACATCCCCCTGGGTGACCATGTTTACGTTTACCTAGGCGACCGCGTGGTTGCTCTCAGTTCTGCATTGGTGCCCGCGCTGTGTAGTTCGTTCATTGTTCTCTTGTTGTAGTTTTCCATTGTTTTTTCATTGTACTTTGAGCTAGCCCTCATTATGGCTCCTAAGAAAGTTAAGTGCATTAGTGATAGTGGCGTTAAAAAGCCTAAGCGTATAAGTGGAAACGAAGAAAGAAACAATTGCTAAACATGAAAATGTTGTTTGTGTTTCTGATCTCAAAACACGGGATAGCAATGCAAAATCGACTATCTGTACTATTTTAAAAAATAAAGAGGTCTTAAAAGCAGCTGACGTGGCTAAAGGAGTTACTATACTAAAGAATCATATGTCACAGTTAATAGAAGAGGTAATAAAATTATTGTTGGTTTGGATTAATGAAAAACAGCTTGTTGGAGATAGTGTTAGTAAGGCTATAATATGCGCGGAGGCTCTACAAATACAGTACACCATGATTTAGTAGCGAACACTTCGAGTGCTAGTGCCGCTAAAATGATGAATTTAAAGCAAGTGGAGGCTAGTTTGAAAAATTTAGTTGAAGAACTGGGATTCATAGTGCTATTATAACCTTTATAACCTTTATTTCCATTACAATACAATGGGTATTCGTCAGCTGGGACAAGCCCCAACCCCCCACTGTGGTGTCCAACCACAGCAGTTCCTGCCAGTAAACAGCTTAAACTCTCGGTCTTGGACGGGGACCGATCTTTCGACCTCATGAATGCGAAGCCAGCGCGTTACCACTGTACTAGCCAGCAGGCTAGAAGAGGCAGCTAGTTCGGACCAAAATGCAGCTGATGCCTGCGTGCTAGAATTTGCTAAATTTATCGAATGTTAAGGTTAAAGGATCTATATAACCCAAGATGAGAAGGCACTGCCTGGCCACAAACCAATGAAGGACAGGCTTTACACTTTTATTGTGTGCTAATGCTAGTGGGGACTACAAGATTAAGCATCTTTTAGTCTACCACTCTAAAAATCTGTTTGTTTTTGAGAGGATGCAAGTTTCAAATGATAAATTTAAAGAGATTTCTAGTAAATGGAGTGATGTGCAGGCTATCATTAATAATCATCACTCTGACGAAACTGTGAGCTACAGAGCAGTAAACACTTTAAATGACAATGTGATGTCTCACTTTAAAAAGAAATTTCTCTGGATCGTTTTCTTGTGCCAATTCCAGCCAGAAAACCTCCTTCCAAGAGAGAACATAGAGAGAAAACACCAGAAATACAGTCTGTACCTGAACAGTTGCCTGACATTTTTATGGAAGGGGACTCTCCTTCAAAGGAGTAGTCCTCCTCCTCCTCCTCCTCCTCCTCCTCCTCCTCCTCCTCCTCATCATCATCATCATCATCATCATCATCATCATCATCATCATCATCCATGTGTGCCAGCAACAATCAACCACAAAGGTAAATACAATATTGTACCTTGTTTTATTTTAGTAGAGTAGAATTACTTTCTATTATTAATGTAATTTTTCTATTACAGGTGTATTTATAATGTTTATACCCATAAGAACATTTTCAAAAGGTATATTTCTGGTTCTGGGGAATTGATTGATTTGTTTTACATTCATTTCAATGGGAAAATTTTTTTCCAGTTACGATCTTTTCACCTCATGAACAGGGTTTAGGAATGGAAAAACCTGGAATCCACTCTTCCACTCCCATCAGATTCATATGCATAAAACTCATGACTAGATGCATGAAGACAAATAGAAAAAGCTCATTTAGGGAATAAAAGCATATTTTTCTGAGTCTCTGTTCAACCCTTCAACACCTACCTTCCTTCCCCCTACGGTATATAATTCTTGAAACATTTAGTCTTACGAGATATAATGTTATCTGTTGGTAATGGTGATGAGAGGGACAATGCTTCTTTCTTAAGTCTCCATGAGCTGAGTTTTACACCTTCATTAACTGTAAAGCCTCAAAATTGGATCGTAAGCGTGAGTGTGTTGCTGGAACTGTTAGTTCCCTCTCCTTTTTAAGAGTTACTCAATTCTGGAAATGCTGCACATCCACCATGGAAAAAACTCTTGCTGGGAGACACGGAATCTCAGATATATATATATATATATATATATATATATATATATATATATATATATATATATATATATATATATATATATATATATATATATATATATATATATATATATATATATTTATATATATATATATATATATATATATATATATATATATATATATATATATATATATATATATATATATATATATATATATATATATATATATATATATATATATATATATATATATATATATATATATATATATATATATATATATATATATGTATATGTATATGTATATGTATATATATATATATATATATATATATATATATATATATATATATATATATATATATATATATATATATATATATATATATATATATATATATATATATATATATATATATATATATATATATATATATATATATATATATATATATATATATATATATATGTAGTATTTGTAATCTTACTTGTTTGATATGCTGAAAGTAATGAAGGAACCGGGTATCAGAGTTCCTGTTTTGTTATGAATGTGTTATGGACGGTTTACATTGTTATTTCATTACAAAGCTGTATCGTATGCTGTTATATTATTAACATTCATCTTTTCATGTTATATTTTACCTTTTATTTTTTTTTCACGTATATAGCCCGTATCCATTGTATGGCACTGTGGCCCAACCAAAAAGAGACAATGAAATTTTGTTTCAAAGTAGTCATTTTTGCTCTCTCATTTACACTAATTTTGCATCCTTTCATAAGTTCTTGAAGCCTGTGTTACATCGCTTTACGAAATTCACATATCAACTATTCAAACACTTAAGAAATGTACTTTATTAATTTCCTGCAAATGTGTTTTCTTAAGGAGCTTCGAACTATGAATCTATTTTTAGGCAGTCCCTCTGTTTAGGCATCAGGTTACTTTGGTTTACCTTGATAATATCACAAGATATTGATGGTCTCTGATAGGAGTTAAACTTCTTATCATTTCATCGTATCCCATTCATACTTTTTGCCACACTGTATGCTGCAGTCAAAACCCATCGTGTCCAGATATCTGCATCAATCAAGGAATCTTTTTACTCATATCTCCTCCATACTTCTCCTCTTTCTTGTCTTACTCTGTGATATTATAGGACTCCACAGATCTTTATACAACACATCAACTTCAATACATTGGTTTCCATCATCGGTGATATTAAAGCTGAACATTTCATAATCATACAGTTCCCTTTGCAAATTCCCTTTCATACAATTCAGTCTTAGTGTGCCTTAATGTAGATTTTTTTATATGTCATTCTAAATGAGTTAAAGTATTTTTATATGTATTTCAATTAATATTTCTTCTGCTCATTTTTTCTACTGAAAGACATCAAAGTAATTAAAGTAGCTCTGTATTAGACTATCCCATGAGAGTGTTACTCATTTGTTCTTATTTTGCCGTAGGAACTTCTCATGTCTATAAGTTAAAAATGAAGTCAAACTCTTAACATGTTTACATGAAATCATATTTTTAAGTGTCTTATTACCTCTTTTTGTTTGTTCTCAAAGACATTTACTTGACAGATTCCACAGCATCGAACGATACAGACTCATTAATCGCAAGTACAGGTGTGTTTTTTTTAGTGTTGTACAGAACGAGAGTTATATAATACAATTGCTTTAACCTTTTGCCATATCATTGTTAGCTTGTATTTATAATTGTCAAGTCCCCGCACTTCTACAAGAATTCTGAAGAGCACTTACGATAATACCATGTTGTGATTAAGCAAGTCAAGCTCTGCTAAAATCTGAATTTCACATAAATATGAACTTGTCAGTGACCAAACTTGCCGTAAAAGAACTCTGTTGCAGGTACTGTTCTTGTCATTGTCTATATACCCTACTAAGCAAAATAAATTTACAAGTAACATTTAAACTGTGTTGAACATGCTTATTTACCATAATCTCCCAACCTGATGTAATTGACACTGATATGGAATCAATCAAACCTTTATCTTCTCCGGTCAGGGGTCGATACAACTGATGCATCCCCTGCATCCTTCTACGCCATTCCACATACCCTCATGTCCTCCCCACCTTGTTCACAAGCTTCCTCTTTGCCCTACCTCTATATCTCCTGTCTTGGCACCTCCATCATTTAAGGATCCTTCTCCCAACATACCCTTCATCCCTCCTTAGCACTTGCCCAAGCCTTCTCAGTTTCACCTTGGCACTGATATGGGACACGAGTGCCTAAATTGCAGGCACTTTGATGATATTTGTACATATTTAACACTATAATGCAGTTTCACATAGTTAGAAATGAATTGCTTTCTTTTATCACAATACAAAAAAAATTGGCTTATCACAACACAAGTGTCTTTTAGGCAGGTTTGGTCATTCCTACATTCCACAGAGCAACTCTAATTATAGATATAAAATTTCAATATGTATCAGTAATGTACCGTACCAGCTTTCTGTTAAGGCACCATAAAAGTGGCTGTACTGTATTTTGTGCTCTGCAAACACTTAAAACCTTTTTTGTATATCCATTTTGAAAGCAAACTTTCATGTTTAATACATTTGAATAATATTTGTCTTATTTGTTTTTGGTACATATTTCAGTATTTTTTTACACTTTTACTCCTGTGATCTAAACAGAATAATTTTGCCGTGTGCTTATGCTTTAATTTTTCTGTCGTTTTTTCTGAACTATGTGGTACTGAGCTATGTGATAAACAGATCCGATCTTCGAAGTGCTGTTTTTCATTGTGTGTGAGACGTTTCAATAGATTTTTTTTATTGAGACAGTTAACCTGTTCTTGGATGAATTATAATTACCGAATGCTGAATAAAGTTTGTATATGTCTGGAAACTGAGAGTAAATATGTATGAGTGAAATTGTTTTCATGACTTACTTTGTTTCTTTCAAATCAGTCATGTCCTGAATAAGCATCTTTCTTTATTCTTTATTACAGTATGAAATTAAAGATATTGTCTCTATGATAAGTGATTTGTGTAATTTTACAGAGGTATTATGGTATATTATTTCTAAAACTGCTAGAGATGTGTAAGTAAAGAATACCTTACTGGGCACTCGCTGACTGTATGCCTCTGTCTCTCACATATTTCATTAATTAATCTATTGTTTCTTAATAATTATTTCTATATAATTTGTAGTTCTAATTGATTTATTTAAATTTCAGTGTTGACTCTTCAATGACATATAGCAAATAGATATATTTATAAATTCATTATAACTTGGCATATGTTATTTAAATATATTTCTAATAAATTCTTTAAAATCACAAATACTATATTCGCACTAAATTTTAATGCATTAAAAAAAAAAAAAACTTATCTGTTGAACTTATGCAAAATAGAGATGAGTTACTGGTTCCTATATTTATAACGCATTTTTTGGTTTATTTTGTTTTTGCATTTTTAGAGGCAGATGGAATCTACGATTGTAAGTAACATCTATTTAGATACTAATGATTCAATTTATTCATAAGCTTTTAAGTCATTATACGATACCCTGTATAACTGTATCCTTATTTCTTCATTAGCTTGAGCTGTTATGAATAACATTACTACAGTATTTGTTAAGAGTAATATTAAGCACCTTGTGAGAAAAGTTTATGAAGGTTTTCAGAAGTTTGAATTATCAGAGAATAATTTGGCAGTAGCATGAATTTATAGGGTATACTTATGAATTGTGAAAAGCTACTTTCTCAGAGGCTAAACACAAGTTTTAGCAATGGATATCTCTAGATGGGCCAGAGAGCAGAATATATCCTTCTATTGTTGATCTCTTTTGATCGCAGACTAGCCCTACTGTCATATTAAAAACATCCAACCCTGAAGATGGGGTATTTAATGATCTTGTAGGACTAAAGAACCTGACATTCATGTCATATTAAATGTAGAGAACTCATATAAGGTTCAATTCACTCAGTAGTATCAAGGCGGTTATGGAGCTAATGGGGTTCTCAGATAGTATAGTTGTCAATATCTACATTCAGTATTTTCTCATGCATGCTTGCGAACGGCTCGAAACATGGGTTTGTCACTTCCCAAGTGGAGTGCTCTGTTTACTGCACTACCTCGGTCTCCTTCCTTCCCATATTATATATTGTAGTGTTTGCGTTGAACTCGAACATGGGTTTGCCACTTCCCGAGTGGAGCATTCTGTCAACTGGATTACTGTTTTCCCCTTCCTTCCCATATCATATGGCGTAGTGTTTGTAATGGGCTCTAGCATTGGTTTGTCACTTCCCAAGTGGAGCACTCTGTCTGCTGCATTACTGGGGTCCCCTTCCTTCCCATATCATTTATCGTAGTGTTTGCAATGGGCTCTAGCATATGTTTGTCATTTCCCAAGTGGAGAACTCTGTCCGCTGCATTACTGTGGTCCCCTTCCCTCCCATATCATATAACGCAGTGCTTGCGATGGGCTCTTGCATGGGTTTGCCACTTTCCAATTGGAGCACTCTGTCACTGCACTACTATGGTTCTCATACTTCCCACATCATATACTGTAATGTTTATGATGTATTTCTTTACTAGTGAATGCCAGTCACAGTGAAATAACTCGTAATAATGCTGAATGGATTTGTTCATTTTGAATAATAAAGAAATCCCATTGCTCAACAAGTAATTTTAAATACAGTACCTTGTTCTTTGACCATATGATTATTATCTGCATTCACCTATCTATGATCAGACTAGGGAAAACAGCATTGGAAGGATATAATCTAATTAGAGTCCTGTCAGGGTTGTATAACAGAATTATTCTGAAATAATACAAACCAAGTTATTGATATATCAGTAATTTATTGGTATATCATTAATAATAATTATAATGACATAAAGTTAAGAATTGTTTATCTGATAATTTAAACTATTGATTGCCATGTTTTTCCTTAAGGTTCAAGCTGCAGCGCCATTTAGATTTTGATTCTTCGGTAATGCTTTTATAAACATTTACATCCTGTTTAAGTGGTTCTGTAGCGGTGCTTGGAAAAGTTTTCTAGGATCTTGTAAAGATGAGTAGGCCTCAGAACCCCATGTAAAGTTATATAACCCCATAAACTGATTATCTTTATTTTATTTGTCACTCTTAGTTCCAATCATGGGGATCGAAACAGACTGATTGGTTATGGAGAATTAAGGCTGGATGCCCTTCCTAACACCCCCTGTGGGCTTGATTGCAGGTCTATTATCTCTTGAGTCAAGTTTTCTAGACCACAACGGTACTAGTAAATATGAATAACCCCCAAAATTACAATGTAATGATGGTTAGGTTAGATTGGGTTAGGATAGGTAAAGAGTAACTCTTTTATCATGCTTCTTCACAAGATCCTTTTAATTATGGCCATCTAATTAAATGATTTTTAAGCTTTGCGTAGGTATCTTTTATCATGCATAGCGTCTTCCTCCAAGCAATGACGTGTCTTGTATAATTCATTTGCTCTCATTACATTTATTATAAAGGGTAGGTTATAAATCCATTATTGCCTTTGTGTTTGCTTTGTAATGTTGTAAAAAAGTAATATAACTGTAATAGTCCATTCTGAGAGTATATATACAAACGTAGTGCAAATTGTGTAGTAATGTCTTACTTGTGTGCAATGTAAACTGTAACTTAATTAGGGTCTTGGATTACAATTAAATATATTGTGGTAGATATTTATTGCACGCAAGTTATCAACAAGAAGTTTCAGTTTTCATTTTAATTTAAAGTTACAAAAATTGCGATATAAACTATTCTAAGCTTTAGAGTTGTTAACATTTGATTGATCAGAATGGACAATTGTTATAGTATTGTATTCCTGGGTTTTGGGGAGAATGAATCCACAGCCTTATGCTTTTCATGTTGTATAAGTCAACTATAAGGGGTCGGGGGCTAACAGCTGGCAGTCCCCTTAGCCCTGAAATTTTTTCCTTGTCACAGAGTAGCTAATAGAAGAGGGGAAAGATGGACAGGATATAATGAAGTCCTTTCGGAAGCCTTTTTGTTTGACCAAGCTTCGTATCTTGCTCTTATTGGAAGAAGAAGAAGATTCCATTACAGTATTTTTATTTCTAGTCACCCTGTTAGTGTTAGTGGGATATAGTGTCGTGTTAGAAGAAAAAGAATGTTAATATACCATACTAAAAAGATATCATATATGACTGTGGTTGAGGAGAGTTTCCATTTAGTAGCAGTCATGACACATCATGTACTCTCACGTTCTTTGCTTTAGCTTGCTCAAAATTTACAATTGAATGCATGAACGTCGATGCTTCTCTTGCCACAGATTTGATAATGTGGACGATTGCTTTTGCTTGTGCAGTTGGTATTAATATCGGAAACACTTACTGCATTCATATTTGCTAATATCTACTTGCGTTTTGAATTTTAGGGCATGCTACTTAATATATTTTATTCTTAGGGACAGCTCTGTATTTTTCCTTTTAGTAATGTTTGAGGAAATAGGGAGACATAATAAAGCATAGGGAATGGAGTATTCTTGATGTTTTGGACCTAAAATATTTTTTGAGTCTTTGAAGGTGGATTTTGGTTTCTGAAAAGGAAAGTTTGCCTGTATATAATATTACATATTGATAGAGAGAGAGAAATTTAAAAATGCAGTTGATATGATTTTAGTGAAAATTCTCTACAAAAGAAGTTGATTTGTATTAAAGACGTATATGAGAGAGAGAGAGAGAGAGAGAGAGAAATCTAAAAATGCAATTGATATTATTTTAGTAAAAATTCTCTACAAAAGAAATTGGGATGTAGTAAAGATGTATATGTGAAAGAGAAAGAGAGAGTGAGAGAGCTTTATAGTAATTGCAGTTATTTCCAGTTTGCCTTTCTCATATTGAATTACTACATAATCGTTTTATAAAAGCATAGTTTTGTACAGTATTTGTCTCCATTTTTGGACATATATCCGGGATAATTATTGTGGATAATTATTGTGCATTAACCTTTAAGTAGTAATAAAATAATTACTGTGTTTGAAATACAAGGTGTGCTGTTGATACAAAAGACATGTTGTTTTCTAATGAAATAAGGGCTACTGAAGGAAGAAGTACTAAAGGGAAACCTATGTATTAAATATACAGGGAGTTGTATGATTTTTTTTTTAAGGAGACATACATGAAAAGCTAAGGTCCAAACAATACCATCGATGTTCTGGATATTTTGAACAACATAGACAGGTTGAGAACCTACTGCTTTTGTATAAAAAAAAAACTTAAGTTTTTTGCAGTTGCAATTTACTGAAGTTAAAGTAAGAGAACCTACCGCTTTTGTATGATAAAAAATTTAAAATTTCTTTGCAATTGCAATTTAATGAAAAAGTAAGAGAACCTACCGCTTTTGTATAAAAAAACTGTTTAGTTTTTTGCAGTTGCAAATTAATGAAGTTAAAGTAAGTTTCTTTGCTAGATTGTATGAATTATATCTTTTTTTCAATGTGGTATTAATAGTCATAGTGGTTACTTAGCACAAGTGCCTCGTGTAAAGTGTTCTTAATATTATATTCTGAAGCATGTTTATAAGTTTTGTCAGATACTAAAGTACAGAACATGTTGCCGTTTTGTGTCGCTATTTATCCCCATTATGTGGGTGAACACAGGTTGGAGCTGGGTAATTAAGGACGGTTGTCCTTTCTAACGCCTTGCAAAGGGCTTAACTTCGAGTCTGTTACTTCCCAAGTTGATTGCTCTAACACCGTGCTAACTCTTTCCCGTGAAGTACTTAATATAATGTATGCTAGTCTCTCGCAAAGTTATTTACGTGCACAGCTTGCCTTGTATATACTGTATTCCTTTTGCTCCTTTGGCATCATTACAGTTAATTGTTACTCTTTCTATATTTTTTTACTCTATTTAAAGAATATTACTTATATTTGGATATTTTGGAGAGCTAACTCTCAGAAAGTGAGAAACTTTATTGCAAGTGAGATATCTGCTTTCTTTTTCCTTTCTTTCACGTTGTAATTGCACTAATTCTTGCAAGGTGATTGACAGTGCAGCTATGAGATGTATGCTGCAAAAAGCTCCTCGATAATGATTTATTTATATCTACCTCCTAACTATAAATTAACAAGAAATGCACAATTATAGCTATTATTGCAGCCAGTTCTTGTTGTTTTAGAGCAAGTAATATAGAGGATATGATTCTTATCTCCGTCTCATATGTTGAAACTAAAGTTAAAAGTTTTTACTCATCTTGCAAGATCATTTCATGTTATATCATATTCATATTTCCTCATGATTTTAAAACTTTTCTACCTTTTCTATATTGAAATAATGGTGGGTTACAGCTCATTATTTTTCATATATCTTTGGTCACTTATATCATGAAGATTCCTTTTAGCAATAATCATGTCCTGTTTATGGTTTAGAATAATATCTCCGTAATCACTTTACTGTGTAGTGTATTTGAGTTTTATGGAATTTATGATTATATATTCTAATTACATATTATTATTACATTAGCATTTTTCTGCTTGTTTCCATGCATCTTATCGAGAGTTTCTTTTTTGACTTAGCTCTACTACATCCAGGATTGAATCATTCTCGGAAAAGACACAAAATTTGTTCCAGGTATATGTTTGCAATTGTAAGCCATTGCAGTTTCTCATTGGTAATAGAGGGTTGAAACATCAAGTTCATGGTTAGTTGAAAACACTCTCCTCCATCGTCTGTTTCCCAGCTCTAATGTTTCACCGTCATTTTGTTTTTTGCTAAGAACAACCAGTCTGATGGCACGCCACTCTCAATAGCAAAGCAGAATAAGTGAAAATGTGGTAATTACCAATTTAGCATGGAAATATAGAGATGGAAAATCTTTTCTTTGGTGAGATAAGGATGAAGGACATAGTTATCTCTGTCTTACTGCTAGCACCCTTGTTTCTGGAAATTAGGCCTTTTCTTATAACAGGGACCATTGGTCTCACACCTTGTGAACCATAATGAAAATTTTAGATTGTCTTACTTGTGACTCACCCTCTTCATCATTAGGAACATACTGGGGATCATACTAAAAATACTGCTACTAATTGGTACTAACTTCAAGATGACCACTTGTCTCAAAACTAGGGTGCCAAACATTAAATTTTAGGTTTGGTTACTGTAGATGCAACTCGTTCACTTCATGACGAGAAACATGCGAGGAATGATACTGCATTTACTGCTAGAGCTTGTCTTTGGGAATTAACCTTAGCTTTAGGACTGATACTGCTTCTTAATAGTTAAGAATGAAAATATATAAGGATCATTTTTCGTCATGTGATGTGTCCTACATCATGTTGCTTAAATTAGTGAAATAGAATCCATTAGTTGTTACATTAGGAATAAATGAAAACAGTGGTTCGAGAAATGTCTATATATGGGATAGTCCAAGGCATCACTCTTTGGGCATAAATCAAACCCAAAATATAGGAGATAGACACATTTTTTCGTGATCAGTCTGGACATTGAAGCCACTGAAGACCTACATCACTCTATATCATAGGGCCATCTAAAACTCCTCTGGTAGTCAAAATACTAATTATTTCACATTTAAATCATACATCCCTGACCCCAAAAAGATAGTAACCCCTCAAAAAGACAAAAAATCTTGACCAGACACAAAAGGTGTACTTTCAGAAGAGTAAATTAACATTCCAGGGGGGGTGCCCCTTCAGGGGTGTTCAAGAAGAGCCGGACACCACACTTTAGGACATGCAGTCTGATCAGCGAAGACCAAGCATGGAGATGAGAAAGTTCTATGGAAAATTCTCAAGCTGGAAGAGTCATAGCTATTGGAAAATTTCTATAGATTATATGGTAGAGCCAGATCAGTATAAAGGGTAACTACCTCCAAACTTCAAAGCCGCTTATATGCCATCCCTGAAAAAAATTTTGGGGAAAAAATCAAAGTAATTTTTATATTTCGACTTTCATTGAGCATATACCTTGAAGCAAAGTTAGCATGATAACATGCATTGACATGGATAAGTCGTACTGGCACATCTTAGTGGTGGAATACAATGTCATAATCCTATGCTTTAGACTGGAAAATCAAGGCTGTGTCCAAGTCCTCCCATTTGGAGGACTCAAACATATCAAAAGTCATACGGAAAGAATCACAAGAGAAAGGCGCTCAAGCAACTAAGAAAAATAATCCTTACAGATTTAAAATGAATTTTTGACCCTTGAAGTCAGATTAGATCTCCTTTGCACCTTTCCTAAGTCTTTGCTAACCTATCAATATTTCTCTTTTGGAAAAATCAAGCTGAAGGCAGAGAATAAGGATAAGATGATAGAACAGTAAACAGACAAGGGAGGAGGAGGACATACTTGAATTTGCCATTAGTATGAGGTTTCGATCCTCTATACCTTTAGATCCTGTAAAATGGATCACTACTGTGAATATGGCTGGAACACACAATTTTACCTCACTTTTGATAATGACTTCTTGTACAGGGTCTCAATAAGAGCATTCACATTGTTTTCCCAGCTTCATTCTGTCTTGTGTCCACCCCCCCAATAATGTATGGGAAAGCCACCACCAGAATGAAACTCTCAATGGGAAGCATTGACCCAGATAAATACGCTTTTCTTCACTCAAAGCACCTTTCAGTTCCCATTAATATATCATAAAAGTTGTCATAATTTTTTATTTATTTATATTTGACAGTAATATAACCAAAATAAAATTGCTATTTTTATATACAGTACCTTATTTCTGTACTCTACTATTATTTGCCAGTCTGAACTGCATATATAATTTCTGTGTTTATTTTGAATTGTTTTGCATTTTTAATTTTTTTTCTTCATTTTAGTATACTTACAGGAAAGATGAATATTTAAATACCTAAGATGTTCAGTCATTGAATATAATTGATTTTTTTTTTTTGTCTCTTTGCTTACCATGGACAAACAGCAAGCGGTAAGCGTTCGCATTAAGTTTATGTATCTCCCTGTTGTTCCCTTTCTGCAACAGTAGTTCTGACAAAATTATAACGGCATGGCTCTGAAACTGCACATATTTTGGGAATAGTTTATTGTCACGGATTTTTAGACTTTTCCCCACTCTTTTTTATTGTCCTAAATAAATAGTTGATGAAAATGAGTCTTGGGTCCTAATGATGTTGATAATGCAAATAAATTATCCTGAAAAATGTGTCTTTTTACCCTGTATCTTGTATCTTGCCTGATACACTTATTAATGTTCATTCGAAGTGTTCTTGAATATCCTTCTTCATTTTTATTAAAAAATGATGAACTGATTGATAGAACTGAAAGAAGCGGTCTTGCAACAGGGACTACAGAAATCTACCCATCGACTCTTTCAAATTTTGCACGGCATATTAGATTTCAGTTACTTGTTCTTTCTTATGCTTGTCTAGTTTATTTATTTAATGTCCTCAGAAAATTATCTTTCTATTTAAATGTCCGTTCCATATTACCCTTAACAGAAAGAAAGTAGACTCTTTATTTGTTATCATTATAATTTGCATTATCAAATTTCTAGTCATATTAAGACACTTGTGTTTTTTGATTACATATATTTTTAGAAATAATAATGTCATATGCCTTGTAAACTTATGTTTACATATATTTTTAGAAAGTATATTGTCATATGCCTTGTAAAATTATGACAGCTACCTTTATGTTTGCTTGTTATTGTAATTTGTGGCACAGGTATAGTACAGAGACGTAAAGATAAAAATTACCATAGAAATTTCATACAGAATTTATAACTGTATTACACTTACTTTTCCTTCATTTAATTTCTCTTTCCATTTCTTTATAAAAATGAGACATTTAACATGTCCATTTACATTGGGGATAAATACCTCGTCCGTGTTTCCTGAGTGTCGTAAAAGTCGACTAAATGGGATGGAGTGCGGGAATTGTTCTACAAAGAGTCCAGTTTTTACTTTGACTTGTCCTCCCCCTTTTGAGGCGAATTGACATTTGTATATAGATATATAAAGATTTGCATTGCAATGTCTCCTGTTATATATATATATATATATATATATATATATATATATATATATATATATATATATATATATACTGTATTTATAATTCACAGAATGCTGGTTACTGCATTTAAATGCATGCCTTAATTAAGTGGAAGGTCTGTTATGTTCACAGGCTGCTCTAGTCATCTTCTAGTATAAGACATATATCTGCCAAAGACCAGGGTTTGAATCCACAGCACTCTGACAGCAATAGTCTATCAGTATTCAGAGTGTTTTAAGTTTAATCTTGCCCCACCTGCGGGCCAGAAAGGGAAGGTCTGGTCACCCTCAAGGGAGAATATCAGCGAAAAAAAAAAAAAAAATCTTGGTTAGAGACAAATATGTTAATTTGTTTTAATTTGTAATGATGGCTTTATCTGAAATTATATAGTATACTAAAAATTTATTGATTCACTTATTTTAACAAGTGATAACGCATTTATTTGAAGTATTTTAGTATACAAAAAAATTATTTATTGATTTATATTAATATATAAAAATGCGTTTATTTGAAAATTTGAAGTGTACGCAAGACATTTTTTTATTACTTCGTTCTAGCATATAGTAAAGGGGTTATTTGATATAATTTAGTATACTCAAAATATATTTATTTATTTATTTTAAAAAAATAATAATGAGTTTATTCGAATATTCTAGTAATGTATGCTCATAATTTATTTATGCACTTATTTTAACTTAATAAGAATGCATTTATTTGCTAATTTTTAGTACAGTATATTCAAAACTTCTCCCATAGCTGGAATTTGCTTGTAGGTTTTTCCTTTCTGTTATTCATACAATATAAACATTCAAAAAATGCTCCAGTTAAGCATATTCAGATATCATGATAACCTGTAGAGATGCCAAATCCTGTAAAATTTCATTAATGAGTTAATTTTTATAATTGCGTGAGAGTAACTAGATAGAATTGCTTTGTCTAAAGATCACGAACTTATAATATTTTCCTCGGATATAATTTTTAGAGAGAGAATATATATGGAATCTGTGAAAGTAGTCTCACCAGTGCCAGTTAAAGTGCACAGTTGGCACTCAGCTGTAAATGACTTCCTTGTATTAGGTAGTGAAGAGAATTCTATGTTAGCTGTACAACACACATCTATGTACTGTACAATGTAGTGCAATGTAATTAGTGCAAAAAGTTAAAGCTTACTTGTGGATGACTTTGAGATACCTATCATGAAACTTTGCACCGTTGTGTTATTACCTTAAGTAGGTAACTATATGTATTCATGATATGATATATTTGTGGAGTCTAGTTTTTATTCTTGACATTAAATGCATCTCCAGCTTCACTAGGCACTGTCTTTTATCAAATTGAATGTATTATGTACAGTATATAAGAGAGGGTAATTGTGTTTCTACTCCTAACAACTACTGAATACGAAAAAGTGCCCCATGGACGACCCCAACAGTGATGCCTTTCCAGGCTGTAACACATCAATGCATACAGTTAAACATCTTATAGAGGACTGCACTTATTACAAGCACATACTCCAGCAACACAACATACACTCCCTGAGAGCTCTGTGGAAAAGCCCAGGATCGTCAGTGGCATTCCTTAGCTTAAAAGTCTTGGAGCTATTCGGCCAGGCAGCCTAGGACACAACAACAGCAGCAATAACAACTTCCTACTTGCATGATTTGTACCTATTCGCAATATATTTCATAAACTACTGTGTAAAAACGCACCATAGCATGTCGACAATGTACATGGTAAAAAAAAAAACCATCAGTTATTATCTGCCAGAGAATACTTTGCTATTTTCTTGTCCTAACTGACCCCTTTTTATGCACAACTGCTGCTGTTAGAACCAAAATTACAGCAATTTATTTTCTCTCAAATATTATTTCACTTATGGGTTGTCTTATGTTGTAGGACTGTATATAAACTGTTTTGGTTTTTGTCTCATGACATATACTTTTATTCATGTTTTATGTAATAATGTGTTATATATATATATATATATATATATATATATATATATATATATATATATATATATATATATATATATATATATATATATATATATATATATATATATATATATATATATTATAAAGTTCATTTTTCTGTAATTTTAGATTTGACAACTTCAGTATGGAAGATACAATTTTATAGTTAGCTTTGCCATTAATGGAAATTATATATATATATATATATATATATATATATATATATATATATATATATATATATATATATATATATATATATATATATATATATATATATATATATATATATATATATATATATATATATATATATGCAAAATAAACTGTTATATCACAGCACAATGTGAAGCAAAAAAAGACCCATAAATAAAACACAAAAAGTAGCGAAGATGTACTATATATTACGACTGGACTCCAGTCCTTTTGTACCTGAAGAGGACTGGAGTCCAGTCGTAATATATAGTACATCTTCGCTTCTTTTTGTGTTTTATTTATGGGCCTTTTTTTGCTTCATATATATATATATATATATATATATATATATATATATATATATATATATATATATATATATATATATATATATATATATATATATATATATATATATATATATATATATATTGCCTATTATATCACGAATTTTACCAAGCCATAAGTAGAGAAGTCTTCGAACAGTTTCAAATACTTGTACCACAGCCTAATATGCTTGTAGGAAGCGTGTTGGTTTTCAGACCAAATGGTCAAAATTCAAAGTTACATTGCAATAACTCTTTGACTCATAAGTTATGGTTCTAGGAGATTTGCCCCTGAGACAGTTCCTCTTGGACAACTGCCCCATAAGGCACCCCCCACAGGTCATATGCCCTGGATATTTTCTTTTATTACAAATTATATTTCTGAAATCAAAATTTCCTGCAGTGCAAACTATAATTTAACCAAACCTCTCTTATTATTGGACAATTCTCCTTATTGGAGAGTCAGTGGAGCAATTATCTAGGGGCAGTTGTGTGGGGTAATTGTCCAAGTAGAAGTTCTCCTGCTAACATAAATTATGCATATTATTAATTTTTTATATTTCAGGATATTAATTCAGTCAACCAACATGTTAGGTTTGATGCACGTCTTATAAAAGTACAAAGTCATCTTCAGCTTATCCATGGTTTGACTTTTATGTGTGATAGAGAACATCCTTAGTCTAGGGAATTGGCTGTTCCTGAACTTTTGAAATTATAGTTGCTAGTACTTTTTAATGCTATTTTTTATAAGACTGGTAGTTTGTAAGAGCATTTATTTATACATAAACAATAGTTAATTTTCACTCTTTTGTTATAGATATATTAGTTATAAGTAGCACGATTTACTGTTCCTTCTTCTAACACACAACAAAATTACTCCTTTCACTTCCAGAATACTATATTGAATGGAATGGCATCAAGGCTAAAGTCATTCGTCCGGATGTGGAATGTGTTAACGGGGTCGTTCACGTGGTAGACAAAGTTCTTATGAAGAACCGCGATGTCACCGTGTCTGGCTCAACTACGCCTTCGGTTACAGGACTCGCCGCTCTCTTATCTACCCTGATCACTGTTGCCTTTGCAAGGGCTCTTCATCATTAAAACACAGAAAATAAGCAAAAAAAAAAAATACAATTTTATGATATAGAGTTGCAAGAGTGTAATATTTACACACATATCTTCTCAATAACTAGTCAGCCTGATTCATTGAGGGAGTTAATTATTATTATTATTATAATTATTATTATTATTATTATTATTATTATTATTATATTATTTTTATTATTATTATTATTATTATTGCCTCAGTCTCCTTAAGATTTTTTCTATTAGGGCATTAATGCATTAATAGGAGACAGCTGAGAATCTCAGAAATGAAGAATATGATATTGAAGAATCTCATAGATGTCAAGAAGATATTTGTCTACTCTAAATGTCTATGGAAGACTTGACGATAATATTACTGAGGATAACATTAGTGGCTTATGGCAGTAAATATGTAAAGGTTAGCAATCCATGTTCAATTCTTCTTGGAATATATTTTAATATTCCCAGAAGTACATTCCTAAGGTTGTATATTTAATGATGACCATTTATGTCCACAGCGACCTTTTATGATTGTATCCTTGCTCCTGGTAATCCTGTCTCATCCCTAATGGAATGATAACCATCTGAATAATGTACTCATTTTGTTTTTCTTGTTTTTTCTATGTATAAACGAGAAACCTTTGACCATTTACCTTTTTAAGGGTTTTTGTAAATTTTGCCTTAACTTATGAGAACAAATAACGTGTAATATCGTCTAGAAACAGTGCGTAGAAGTGTAAGTTTGTCTTAGTCGATCACAGCTGTTGCAGAAGAGTGAAGACGTGTCATCCAGTCATATCTGCTAGCACAGTGTGTTGATATTTTGTGATTTAATGTAGAATTTTCCTGAGCTATTTAACATTCTAAGAAAAATGCATTTTACCTCATTTTTTTGTGCTTGCAATTTTCAAGCATCTTATATTGATAAAAAAGGTAAAATACAGTTATGCTTATAGTTGGTATTGGGGAAAATCAAGTGTTCGTTTACTAGTAACCTCATATGTTGTATTAGTAAAATCTAGTGTTATTAATAAAACATATTTTTGTCTTACTAGTAAATGAAAGTGTTCATGAAAGGTAAAAGTGAAGTGTATTTAGATAATACTTTATGTACAGTATATGTTTTTGTAGTACACACACTTCAGAGAGAATTTTCAGTGTTATATCGCTGTCACAGACTTGGGAAATAAATTCGTGATACTGAATCTAGAAATAGAAAAGAGAAAATAACTGTGTTGTACTATATATAAATATTACCTTATACACATATAGTAACAGTAGTCATATTGATAGTAATTTTTAAAATCAGAGTACAAGATTTTAATGATTAAAAATAGACTTGGTGACTCTAAGGAAAAAAAACTGCCACATATAATAAGCTCTTATTCACTTTTTAGCACCAGAATTAATTACTGTTCTTCACCATTTTCTTAAAAATAAATTAAAAGCAATAGAAAGGTCATATCAAAGCTTGGGTAAACATGTATCTGATGCAATAATCAAACCGCGAGATTAGAATCACAGGCCATCTTTTGCCGCAAGGGTGTGTTTTGGCATTTTGTACATTTGCATTAGCTAAAACAATCAGCATTTTTTCACACTCTTGGAATTTTTGAAGTTTTGAAAAAAAATAAATTACTTGCATACGTTTGTTCTTCTCACGACTTACCGAGAAAAATATTTGTCTACAAACACACTCACCAAAGATTTGCGATTGTATTCTTAGAATGGCATTATAGAATTGTACTTGTACATATTATATTAAGGAAAAAACTTGCAACTGAATGTCTTTTTTGTTTGATTCTGATCACAGACTACAAAGAAGAAACTTTGGCTTTACCAGACAGACTGCTACAAAACACATTACTGAAAAGCGAATTTCAGCTTCTATTGTATGTTCAATCTCTATTTTCTGTCATATGTGTATCCTTGAAGTAAGTTTCTGTGTTGTTCATCATGTTTTAGATATACATAACACAAAAAAGACTTCTGATATATATGAAATTTTGACTCGTTATGAAACCATTTACAGTTAAAAAATATATATTATACCCCTTTCAGCCTATCTGCCTTAGAGAAAAAGTGGGAGATGAATTATTGAATTATTTTAAGAAATATTTCTATTTTTGTGTTAGGTTTCCTTTATCTGGCATGAATTCAGTATGTAATCTACATTGCAGTCATCAGTAATAGCTTTGCAATTCATTTTATGGTCTGATCAGTATGATAAGTAAGATAGGTGATAAGTATGATTAGTATGATATGATGAATATTATAGTGGGATTTCTGTATGGTTATAAAACCGGTTTTTTATTAAAGATCATCTGACATTAACTTGCTAATACTCTTTCACAGCATAGTAAAAACAAATAACTTTCAAGAGTTATGCCATAATATTGATATCAAGTTGTTTAACATGAAATCAGTTTCTAGAAGCGAAAGTATTTTATAGTATTTAGACTCTAAGAACAATAGGACTGACTGCTTTGTTGATTACATTTGTCATACTTTCGTGAATTACCGCTGAAGCTCAGTTGAGACTAATGATAGATTCTTTATGAACAAATTTTCTTGCATAAGGCGCTAGGAATGTATATTCTATACTGAGGACACATACTTGGTGTACTCCATTTATTTTATACACAACTTCTGATTAGGGTGCCAAATGACAATACTCAAACGAGGTTGGGAGTTGGTGGCTATTCTTGTGTGAGTCTAATAATTATTTTTGTTTATAATCAAATGCAAAAAATAGCATAAACTAAGAATAGTATACCTGTATATGGTCTTAAAACTGATACTTCATTACTGAATTTGAGAAAAAAAAAATGGAAACGAGGCTAAAACACAATACTGGTGCCTCGAAGGAAACCCCACACTCTTCATCTAAATTGAGCTATTGTGTTTTGGCACTCTGCCTGTAAACCCTGCTTGATATAAGGTTAGATTTTAATGTCTATTGTAATTATAATTTTACTGGAGATTACAGAATTAAATAAAAACAAGAGATGTACGCATCTAAGCATTTCTGTACATAGGACTGTTTGATGTTGCGTGTGTACCTATTTAGTGCTATGTAGAAATGTTGCAACCATCTCATAAAGTGGTTTATGATGAGGATTACAATGAAATTTTATGAGGTAATGATAATATAATGATGTTGTAAACGAACTCAGGACTAGGTAGGGAAGTTCTAGTATACTGTATCGATGATAAAGTCATTATAAAGAGAATAACAACTGGTCTCTATATAGGAATTACATGTAGCATGTTTTCTTGTGGTCAAATAGACACTTCAAAAATTTAATAGGTAATACTTACTAAGTACTGGCTCTGAAACTGTAATTTTTTAGGCCTACTAAGTGTACTCTCATTCTATTTCATGAGAAGTGCATTTAAAAACTGTCAGCTATGAAATTCCTCCTATAAAATTTTATTCTGAGCACTGTGAACTGCATATGAAATAAAAGCTTAGCAAGCGCCTTCATAAAGGAACATTTTTGCATAAATTTTCCAATAATTGGTAATCAATTGCTATAAAAAAATTATTGAAAATGTTGCTTTATTTGTACAGTCTTTTCATGATCTTTTGCAAGGAAACATTACGAGAAACATTTAGAGGAGATTTTGAGAGTTTTTCATGGGTCCTGTCCAGAAGGGAAGACATAGTATCAAAGTGGTTAGGCACTTACACTTACAGAAGAGATTATCCAAAGTTCATTCAGTACTCAATTATTCAATAAAGCTCTTTGATAATTAGAAGCTTATTGCAGATAAAATTGTTGTTGACATTATACTTAAAATGCAAAACATTTTTGCCATCTACTGACTAAATTTACCTTTTACGCTCTTTGGAATCTCTTAATAGATTCATTTTTTGCAAGATATGAAGAACATTGAATTGAGTATTTATTTCTCTTTTTGTATATCATTGGCTAAACTTAAGCTTAAGGAAACCATTAGAGCATAGTCTTTCAGATCTGTCAGTGATAACTGATTCTTTGTCTTTGATCATATTTTATATTTAGTGTCCAGTAGCTTTATAAATAAATGAAATATTACACAGACACCTGTAATGTTAAAGTAAATTGAAAACTGGTATGATTCAAATTGAAAATTATTTTAATTTTTAAAAGAAAAATTGTAGATAAAAACTGAAAATTTATAAACTAATCATATATTAAGATCGTGACGGATTGAAATACATGTTCTAATTGCACGCCAAACGACGTTAGAAAATCCACCAACACCCAAGATGGAATGGGAGTCGGCATTTCTGCCTAGCTTTTACATAGTGAATATTTATGATGTAAGTGTAGAAATCTATCATGTATGTTAGAAGATTATTTTGATGTCGACAGTCAGTTAATAAATAAATAAATTATTAATGATTATTAATTTTACCTTCATCATGGGACCACAGTAGTCGAGTGATTAGAGTCTCAGTTCATGAAGTGATAAAAGTTGTTTAAGCCCACCACAAGGTGTTAGGAGGGACATCCAGCCTTAATTCCTCAGCCTCACCTCTACTAAAAAGGGTATCAAAAGTAACACACAAACCTGCAAACAGCAGTTATTACCTTCATATAGCATATTTTGGGCACCCCCTCAAGGATGTGATGGCCCCAGGTTAGCTGGTACTATCTGTCTGGGGCCCCTTGAAGCGGTGAGGGGCTACAAGCTGGCTGCACTGTGGGACCCAGCCACCTTTTCTGTGTGCGCCATAAACCCGTATACGTACTTGGTGACTTTAATAATGACTCGCTCTCAGCAGATAACCAAAATGAAAAGGGTCATTAACACTGCGAAGTTAACAAATAGTGACAAAACCGACCCGCATAACCCCTAATTCTAGGACTCTAATAGATCTGATAATAACAAATAAAGTGGAAAGTATACCCTATTGGGACGTAGTTCCCTGCCCAATTGCAGATCACGAGTTCAACATTGCTGTGCTAAACATAAACAAACCAAAAACGAATCCTCTCCAAAACATTCCGGTGTCTAAAAAATTACTCCCTTGATATCTTTTGTGAAGCATTAATCAACAACACAAATGTACTTAATAGTATAATAAATACAGATAACGTCGATTTGCAGGTTGAGCTTCTAACAAGGGTCCTCAGTGAATGCTTAGATAGTTGTGCACCCACTGTAACAAGAAAAATAACCCGCCCCTCAGCCCCCTGGCTAACTAATGACATCAAAGAGGCAATGCAAATCAGAAGTCAAATACAAAAAGAGCTAAACATTAATAGATATGATATGACTCTGTGAACGTTATAAAGCAGAAAAGAAATGTGTCAGATCTCTCATTGACATAAGTAAAAAGACTTTTACAAAAAACAATCTAATGACTAGACATGATACAGTGGCAAAATGGAAAGTGAAAAGAAGCATGATACCAAATGGAAAGACTACCTCAGAAATTTATGAAAATATTACGGAGTTGAAAGGCAAAGCGGAAAACTTTAATAATTATTTTGTTAACGTTGGGAAAAATACATATGAGAAAACATAAGAAAACATCAACTCAGTGAACATGAGTAATTACTTAAATGTCAATTCTTCCAATGTAAATACAAGAGAGAACTTTAAGATAAATCCTGTCATTTGTGCTACCCTAATTCTTACCATAAAGAGCCTAAGATACTCTGGAGCTTATGGTCCAGATGGTATACCATTTCAATTCATTAAAGATGCTCTACCCATGATTGAATCTTATATTCTAGCTATTATGAACACCTCCATTGTTACTAAAAGGTTTCCTGACTCTTGGAAAAATCACATGTAATACCTCTGCATAAAAAGAGGGACAGAGATGATGTGACAAACTATCGTCCCATTTCCCTGCTACCCATTTTCTCTAAAATATTAAAACAAATTGTTGCATGCCAAGTTATGTCATAATTAGAGTCAAACTGACTATTAGCTATTAACCTACATGGTTTCAGACAGAAACTCTTGACGGAAACTGCATTGCTCAAAGTTACGAATAGTATCTATAATAATATAGTTAGGAAAAAAAATCTCTGCTTGTTTTATAAGACTTATAAAAAGCTTTTGACAGTGTAAATCATGAAATTCTTATAAGTAATTGTACTAACCTAAATATTAATCCGAGCTGGCTTAGAGAGTATCTATTTGATCGCAAACAGTCTATCCGTCTTAACATTATATCTATGCCAAAAAATGCATCAATTGGTGTTCCAGAGCAAATCTTAAGAGCAGAGTACACTGTCAAAAATTAAAACCTATTTTCAAGAAATTGGGCTGTTAACGAAAGTAAAACACAATGCATGTTTATTGGCTCAAGGTTCCATATAACACAAACTCCAGAAAACACAACAATTAATTTTTTAGGCAGTATCATTACACCTACAAATCAGTAAAAAAACCTAGAAATTCACTTTAATAACTACATGTTGTTTGATAACCATATAGATAAAGTATGCAAAAAGGTTACAGGAACATTAATGTACTTATCACGTATAAAAGACAATTTTGGGACTACTG
>JAXCGZ010004672.1:27500-30000 GCA_037179515.1 Halocaridina rubra | reverse complement strand
AGCCCCCTATTTCTTCTAGCTTCGAGTGATGGTAAGTCATTTCCTTCAGCCTTTCCACAGCTTAGCCACCCTCCCTGAGGGATGAGTTGGAATACTTCCTCCGTGTTCCCCTGCTTGTCGTAAGAGTCGACTAACTGGGAAGGAGCGAGGGGACTGGGAATCCCCTCCTCTATATTTACTCTTCCCAAAAAGTCAGAGCATTTTGCTTTGACTCAGTCACTGCCCTTATAAGGGGAAAATGGCTTATGTATATAGATAAAAGATTATGTATAAGTTTCAACGCCTCACCAAATGTCTTTGAACTTTCTCAAAGTTGTTTATATGATTTTTCTTCCAATGCGTGTGTTAGGCCGCTTTCACACCTAAGTGGCACATCGCACGTGGCATGCCACGTGGAACGCCAGCTGAAAACGAACATCCGGATATATATGAAACCTTTCACACAGAAGAGGCCATAGTGTCTTCGTGCTTAGTTATGTAAAAATAATCTGCAACGTCTTCATCCATTTTTACTCTCTCTTTTCTATATCTCTCTCTCTCTCTCTCTCTCTCTCTCTCTCTCTCTCTCTCTCTCTCTCTCTCTCTCTCTCTCTCTCTCTCTCTCTCTCTCTCTCTCTCTCTCTCTACGCACAGGTAAAATTTCAGTTTATAGCAAAATCTCGCATTTCTTGGTATCAAAAGACTGTAACTGCTTTATTTGGTATTTGTCAAAGTAATGATTACTGTGGCGTTTTCTCACTTATTTCATAATTGATGTCTTCGTAAATACGCTCATTGTAATCTCTCCCCTACGGTTTCAGGTGGAGATTATTATGCTTAAAATGAGTAAAAAAGAAATGCACAAGTACATAATCAGACGCATATTATATTAATTTATAATTAAATAGATATACAAATGATTAAATAAGAAAATAGATCAATAAACATATAAGTTAATAGATGAGGAGATAAATAGAATAATAAATATATAAATGAAAACATTAGTGAATAAATATATTGATAGATGAATAAACATATAATTAAATAGATAAATGAGGAAATAAATAGATTAATAAATATATAAATGAAAACATTAGTGAATAAATAAATTGGTAGATTTATTTTTTAATTAATTATTAGAAAAATAGAATAAATAATTAATCAACTATATAATTAATTAGGTAATAAAAAGATAAATAAATACACGAATAAACAGATAAATAAATAAATAAATAAGTAAATCAGTAAATAGATGAATATATAAGAAGCTTAATTAAGTAATTCATAGATAAACTCGAGTGTATCAACAAGCCCTAAATAGATATTTTTTAAATGCTGCAAATCTAATCATGATTTTCTGGCAATCCCTCGGATATGAAAGAGGGAGTTATATATTATGCCAATTTCAGAAGGACTGAATACTCGACCAACAGTGAAGAGATTTGAGATTGGGGCGGCATTCTATTTTGCACTAAGATAAATACTGGGTCATATATGAATATGTAAAATGGATATTTTAGAAATGAAGAACAATATTATTCACTCTGCATTCAACCATAAAAGCAGATTGCAAATGAATTGTCACTCACCATTTTCAGCATGCTTATCATACATTTCTTAAAATATTGAAAATTACATTTATTTTTCCTTCTAACACATAAGGCTCACGACATAGCTAAATAGACCATAATATTTATTCGGTTAATCTGCTCCAATTCCTAAGTTTTATATATATATATATATATATATATATATATATATATATATATATATATATATATATATATATATATATATATATATATATAAATGTGATAAATGTGAAGCCATGAAATAAACGAGGAATGTTAATTCAAGAAGACTGAATGTGAGAGTGAATGAAGAGATGCTTGAGAAAATTTTAAATTATAACTATCTGTGGTTATATGTGGCAGTGAATGGACGGTTGGATGCAGAGGTAATTCATAGAGTGTTGGAACCAAAGAAGTGCCTCAGTGGTAAGAACAGTGTGATTAGAAATAGGTATATAGGAATTAATGCAGTGAAGAGGATATATGAAGGATTGATTGTGTGAAGCAGAGACGTAGAACGCAAAAAAGGTTGAAGAGCTACAGCTGAATAGAATAGAGATGAAGAGCGTGAGAAGTAAGACTGATGTATCTAGACAGACTGAGAAATGAGGAAGATGAAGCAGAGAATGGATGTTGGGAGGAGGCTGTCGGATTGATTAGATCTTAGTGTAGAGATAAACTGGACATATGGAAAAGATGAATTATGAACGACTAACAAAGTGTGTGTGGAGAGCAGATGTGATTGGGGCAAGGTCGAATGGAGGACCTAGAATATGATGCACGTGGTGCACATGGTATGTCAAGGGAGCAGGGAAGAAAGAGTGCAAGAGATAGGAATGGGTGGAGAAAGTTTTTGCTTAGGTGACGCAAGCCAAAGGGAGTTCTCCTACTTGTTAGGACAGTAAACTAGGACGGGTGTCGTAGTTGGGTTTCCATGAGATGAAGCCTCA
>JAXCGZ010004672.1:0-22500 GCA_037179515.1 Halocaridina rubra | reverse complement strand
CGAATGGGAATCGGATAGCAAGCTACCATTTTTGGATGTCTTAATTATGAGAGAACCCAACAAATACTCATTTACTGTGTATAGGAAGAAAACATTCTCTGTCTCTTATATACGCTTTCTAAGTTATCATGCTTTGTCTGTAATAACTGGTGTTGCATGCAATCTTTTCCTAAGAGGTCTTAGAGTGTGTTCTACTCATATTTGCGATACGAATTCAAATTAATCCGCCAACAATTAGAAAGTCTCATGTATCCCGCGTATGTAATCGAAAAAGCAATTAACAAAGCAAATAAAATACTTTATAATGGGCCGGCAGAACAGTCAAAATTAAACTTTGCTAATACGATTAAAATACCCTATTTAGAAAATATTAAAATTCTTAGTGGTCAGTTAGGCAGAAGTAAACCTTTTATATTTAATAATCCTAAAACAATCGGTTCTTCACTTATTAACGTATATCAAAATAAAACAGCTTTAGAAGCAAGGGTTTATAAAATTGATTTCAGTTCCTGCAATAAATCTTATATAGGTCAAACAGGTCGTTCGCAAGGCCAAAGAATATCTGAGCATAAAAGAGCAGTGCGATATGGTGCTGAAAGTTCTGCTTTATTTGTGCATATATATATATATATATATATATATATATATATATATATATATATATATATATATATATATATATATATATATATATATATATATATATATATATATATATATATATATATATATATCATGTCAGGTCAGGCATATTTTTACTACCACTACTACAGTTTGTGGTACTACCTTCATTTGTTCCTGCTGCCTTGCGGGCGCATAGGGGAGTGTGAAAGGCTTGGGGAGTAAAATGTGAGGGAAAAAAAAACGAATAAGAAACCTGAAGGCAGGTGATGGGGAGGAATTCTCCAAAACCATCATTTGGCATCTCCTACGACAAAATGGGCTAGGCACTTTTTCCTTATCTTTAGCTCAGGTAAGCAGCAAAGCTTGCAGCTGATTTAACCGTCTGTCAAGACCGTAGGGAACAGCAAGACTTACACATTATAAACATTAATTTTATTTTGTTTTAGTTTATTCACATAAATGGTGTACTCACTTAACCTGCTAAGTTTTTCATGGAATCCACTAGACTTTCATCAATAAGGTGTCACCTGGTAATTTACTTTTCATTTCTTATACAAACAATGCACAGACAGTCTTATCAGGTGTGTTTCTAAAACATATTAAGTAAAATGACACAACATTTTGTGGTTTATTATTTGGTATAATGCTTGCATCTTCAATGACCAACAATATGTTTTGTATAATGCTTCATCATACACATAGAGCACACATGACTGAGTAATGAGATATTGTAAATATAAAGAAAAAATAAAATAAAATTGAAAAAATTACGTAGCTGGATTACAATGGGAAATACCAGTATATAATCCTGCAGAGGCGAATATATAAATAAAATAGACAAGGAGGATATGGAGAAGTCACTAAAGAAGCGGTTATTTATGCGCTGAATAAAGATACCGCTGAATGCCTTGCGTTCCACGGCTCTGCACGGTAAACACGAGTGCTTCTAAGACCCCCCCCCCAGGAGTCGTTCTTATTTCTATTTCATTTTGGCATTCAACCGGAACGATCACAATGTTTACTTTTTTTTTTCTTTTTCATTCTCCTTTCTCAAGACTTTTAAGACTCATGTTAAATTTCTTATACTTGGGTAAGTGTGTATTTTTTTTTCGAAGTAAATTTCTCCGTTACTTGTAAGTGTTACTAACATTAATTATATATATATATATATATATATATATATATATATATATATATATATATATATATATATATATATATATATATATATATATATATATATATGTATATGTGTGTGTGTGTGTGTGTGTGTGTGTGTGTGTGTGTGTGTATGTGCGCGTATATATATATATATATATATATATATATATATATATATATATATATATATATATATATATATATATATATATATATATTGTTCCGTTTTTGTTCTGGTTTTACGTCACGGACTCCCTTATCTACCAAGGGCTAGGACGGTTGCCTTCTTGCGAAGGACTTGTTTTGGCAGATGTAATCCTTACGCTGAGTGCATGCCCTTGCTAACCTCAGACCGTGACGGGGCGCGAACCCTCGACCTGACGCCTCAGAGTCGGAGACGCTACCGATTGAGCCACGGCGACTACATATATATATATATATATATATATATATATATATATATATATATATATATATATATATATATATATATCACCAAAGTAAAGTAAATAGATGTATTACTATTCGATATATATATATATATATATATATATATATATATATATATATATATATATATATATATATATATATATATATATATATATATATATATATATAACACACACACACACACACACACACACACACACACACACACACACACACACACACATATATATATATATATATATATATATATATATATATATATATATATATATATATATATATATATATATATATGATTTTTCTTTTAGTGTGACACCGGGACAGGCAAAAACTACCCCTATCAATAAAAGCCCGGGCACAAGAAAACACCAAGACGAAGAAAAAGAAAAACGTTAAGGACAAGGCAGAGATGAGGTAATGATACACAAAGGAAAATGACAGACAGAAAAAAATAGTCAATGTACAGAGGACCTAAAGTTATGGAGGATCAGGCCCTGAGATGACTATAGATCCGCTTTTTGAAGGAAGATAGGTCAGAAAAAATTGTAAAGACGGAAGGAGGAAAAGAGTTCCAGAGTCTGAATGTAGATGGGAAGAAGCAGTCGCTGCACCGACCAATCCACGAGATCTACAAATCTCCACACAGTACCTGTGAGATGAGGCCGTTTAGCGAGTGTTACGTGGCCTCGGCAGTGGGGGAGGGATGTAACTCGCCAACTCATCAGAGCAGCGATGGAAGAAGTAGCTATAGAAAATAGAAAAGGATGATACTTAACGGTGAAGAGAGAGAAAATCTAGATTAGAAGTAAGAGAAGAATCATTCTTGAGTCTGACTGCCTTAAATCGAACCCTATCAAGGAGATGAGTCAGATGTGTGAGCAGTATTCTAAGCAGGGACGGATAAGCCTTTCATAGATTTTAAGTAACTGCAAAGAGGAAAAATAATGACGAAAACAAAACAGAACCCCCAATTTTTAGGAAAAAGATTTAGAAATATGGATTTTGTGATTCCTCCAAGACAAATTAAAGGCTATATGGATTCCTAATATGTTGATAGAATTAAGAGGGGAAATTTCGTTAGCTTCGAAGACCATAGGGTTATCAGGAGGAGAAGAAGATAAAGAGATAGCCAGAAACTGTGTCTTGGAGGCATTGAATTTAACTAAATTTTGAGTGACCCACTCAGATACCCTCTGCAAAGTCGGAGCTGAGAGTAGAAGAAAAAGTGATACGAGACTGATTACGAGTAGCAGATGAAGGTTGTGAAGTGAAGGCAGAGTTAAAATGAAGGGTAGAATCGTCAGCAAAGGCATGATGATGAGAGGAAGATGGGGATTGTAGAAGATCATTGATGAAGAGAAGGAACAGAGTCGATGAAAGAACAGATCCCTGTGGAACACCACTGGTAAGATTGAAAAGGCTAGATGTTGCACCATCAACAACTATAAATATAAAACGGTCAGAAAGAAAACTGGAAATTAGAGAATAGAAAGAAGGGGTAAAGTCATAGGCAGGGAGTTTGGCCAACAGAATCTTGTGCTAGACTCTGCCAAAAGCCTTAGAGATATCAAGTTCGACTACAAAGGATTCCCCATAGTTCCTCAGAAAAGATGACCATACATGAGGAAGATAGGCCATGAGGTCACCAGTGGATCTTCCCTTGTGTATATATATATATATATATATATATATATATATATATATATATATATATATATATATATATATATATATATATATATATATATATATATATATATATATATATATATGGTGGCAGATTCAGAGGAGAAGCAGTGTCAGTTAGTGTCAGAATTTGGAATGGTGTGTGAGAGAAGAAAGTTGCAAGTGAACCTGGGAAAGAGTAAGGTTATAAGGTGTAGAAGAAATGAGGATGGTGCTGGATTGAATGTTTTGTTGAATGGAGAGACACTTGAGGAAGTTGATCAGTTTAGGTATTTAGGCTCGGTTATAGCTGCAAATGGTGGAGTGGAAGCAGATGTGTGTTATAGAGTGAATGAAGGATGTAAAGTGTTGGGTGCGTTGAAAGGAGTGATGAAGAATAGAGGGTTGGAAATGAATGTTAGGAAAGTTTTGTATGAGAAAGTTGTTGTGCCAACTGTGATGTATGGATCAGAGTTATGGGGTATGAAAGTAAGTGAGAGACAGAAACTAAATGTGTTTGAGATGAAATGCCTGAGGAGGAGGATTGGTGTATCTCGGTTGGATAGGGTTAGGAATGAAGTGGTGAGAGCAAGAACGGGTGTGAGGAGAGAATTTGCAGCTAGAGTAGATATGAATGTTCTGAGATGGATTGGCCATGTGGAGAGGATGGATGATGAAAGACTGCTGAAAAAGGTGATGAATGCAAGAGTTGATGGGAGAAATGCTAGAGGGAGGCCTAGGTTTGGGTGGATGGATGGAGTAAGGAAAGCCCTGAATGATAGGAGGATGGATGTGAAGGAAGCAAGTGAGCGTGCTAGGAATAGGAATGAGTGGCGAGCAATTGTGACGCAGCTCTGATGGGCATCTGCTGTTACCATGGGGCTGCATCTTACAGAGGTAGCCCTGTGGTAGGGGCAGTAGGGGAGTTGGCAGTTGTGAAGCGACATAGATTGTGGAAGAGCCGGGGGGATGGGCTGAGGCACTCCAGCAGTGCCATCTGAACGGTCGCTAGCTCCCTCGTCATTGCCCATAGAGCAAAGTAATCCCCTTATTGTTTCTTTTTATGATGTTGGCTACCCCCCAATTGGGGGAGACAGCCAAGGTAGATATATATATATGTATATATATATATATATATATATATATATATATATATATATATATATATATATATATATATATATATATATATATATATATACTATGCCTTTATAATGTGGAAGTAAGCACTTTCGTTTATCTTTGAATTTATTTCTTTTTTGTGTGTTATTTAATTTTCTATTATTCACCTAATAGAAAGCAAAAGAAACTTTGAAGGGCAAGGGTTCTTGTACTCAAGAAGTATTTGGACAAAGTTATTTCGAAAAAAAATAATAAAATATGAGAGAGGTATTGAGATATAATGGCTTATTACAGTTTTAGACAGTATCTTAATTCGGCACATCTGTGTCCCAGCAAAATAAGGATGAAAATATTATCTTTCTCAGTTGGACCTATTCCGTAATAGATTGTTGTCTTCACTTATATGGCGTAAAAAAAAGGGGGGGGGAAATATACAGGAAATTTCTTCCTTTCTTTTTCTTGCGAGCAAATGCATTTTACCTTTAAGTCTTGGAAAACATAAACAGCTGTACTGAGCTCCGTAAAATAGCAACAAAAATCTTTAGGATGAATGTCATTGTGCGAGTGAAATGTACTGTAGCATGAATGTTCATTCCCCCTTATTTTTTCCTGGCAAAACGTTCCTTAATTAAAATTACTCTTAATAAATAAAAACTTAGTGCTTGCTGGTTTACGCACACACACACACACACATTCACAGAGAGAGAGAGAGAGAGAGAGAGAGAGAGAGAGAGAGAGAGAGAGAGAGAAAAAATATCTTTACCATTTGTCTTTTGCCAGTGATTAGTTATAGGCAAAGTATATATAATAGCCTGATAATGAAAGCTGGAAATCGAAGTATTGTATAAGAAGGCAGAATGAACTTAATCTTTGAAGAAAATGTCTCGCAAAGGGACCTTTGCGTCAATGGGGGAAGCTCTCTCTATACACTCTTCAATGTGGAATTCTGAAACAATTTATCTTAGAGGCTATGATACGAAGTATCCAGAGAAATTTTTACCATATAAGTTTTCCAATTCTTGGAGACGCTCCAGTTCATTACAAGAATTAAAGAGCATTTTTTAAGGACACTCTTTTGTAAAAAGATATTTTGGACACTGTGAAGAGAAACATTTTAACTATCTCTTTTTCCAATTATTTGTTTTAGGTAAATTACGTTTAATAGCCTAAAGATGAAGATTTGACCTTCAAGATCACGTATTCCAAAATAGTTTTAAATCTTAAATGTACCCTGATGCTTGTTCAAGAGAGCCTGTGATGTTTGTGAAATAAAGTATATTTGGATAATATACTTCTTTGCAGAACATCAGAGAGGATCTCATAATTCACTCAAGGAGCAAGACATCGTACTTCAAGTATTTCCCTTGAAGAGAGTGTCTAGGTATGGCTTCTCCATGCAAGTAACAGACTATGCCAGAAATTATCTTTGACAAAAATTTCTTGCTGATTTGGTTTGCAAGCTTTCCAAGGCAATATATATGTGTGTATATTTACATCTATCCATTTTTTATATTTTTTGTGTAATAAAATACTGTTGATAGTACTCCTGGGTAGTTATTTTATGATTTCCTAAAATATTTTGACAAGAACGCATATATGAATAACTAATTCGATGAGGAAATAGGATTGCCGCCACCCGGGCTTCATAATCATTCACATCTAGGAGAAAGAGAGACAGTGAGAGGTTGTGGTATTCATTTCAGCATAAAGAGTTATTAGTCCTTTCTTCCGATATATATGCATGCACACATGTACACATCACCAGGAAGGCTAAAGAAAATCCCAAGCTTTTCCACAGCTTTATCAGAGGAAAACTGAAGGTAAAAGAACAGGTTTTAAGGCTAAAGAGAGCGGATGAAAGCATCACTGAGACGGATGAAGAGATCTGCAAAGAATTGAACAAGGAGTTTCAGTCAGTATTTACAGTAGAAAATACCCCACCCCCTCAGATTGCAGTGATAGAAGCTCAAGGGCCGGTATTAGAGAACATCAACCTTACAGCCACAGAGGTATGCAAAGCGCTGATGGATTTAGATGTTCATATAGCTACAGGTCCTGATGACATATCCCCTCATGTGCTTAAAAAATGCGCAAACACAATATCAGTGGCACTAAGTATCATATTAAAGGAGTCACTGGAGTCGGGGGAGATTCCAAGATGCTGGAAACAAGCAAATGTGATACCTATCTTCAAAAAGGGAAGGAGGGATACGGCTCTGAACTATAGACCAGTTTCCTTGACCAGTATAGTTTGCAAAGTTATGGAGAAACTACTAAGGAAACATATCTCTCTTCACTTGGAATCCTTCAACTTTTTGTCAGTGAGGCAACATGGCTTCAGAGAAGGTAGATCAACAGTAACAAACTTATTAGAATTTTATGATGAGGTAAGCCAAATCTTACAGGAAAGAGAGGGCTGGGCAGATTGCATATTCCTAGACTTCCAGAAAGCGTTTGACACTGTTCCACATGGGAGACTTATTAGGAAGCTGCAATCAATGGCTAGAATAGGTGGAAATGTTTTGGAATGGATAAAAACTTACTTAGAAGGAAGGGAACAGAGGGTTAGAGTAAGACACTCAGTGTCTGAATGGAGAAGAGTTAGTAGTGGAGTTCCACAGGGTTCAATTTTAGGGCCACTTTTGTTCCTTGTATATGTAAATGACCTACCAGAGTCTGTAAATTCATTCATGAATATGTTTGCAGATGATGCAAAGATTGTGAAGAAAGTAAAAAACGAGAACAGTGGTAGAGAACTTCAGGAGGATCTAAATAATCTGCATGAGTGGTCATAAAAGTGGCTAATGAAATTCAATACTTCAAAATGTAAGGTAATGAGAATGGGTACAAGTGCAAGAAGGCCCAAGCTTGACTACTCGGTGGCTGGAGTACAACTTCAAGAGACAGAAAATGAGAGAGATCTAGGAGTAAACATACTGGCAGATTTGTCTCCAGAAATACATATAAATGGCATAGTAAGGGCAGCATATGCATTCTTATCAAATGTAAGGGTAGCCTTCAGGCACATGGACAAGGAAATGTTCAGAAATATTTATGTAACCTATGTGAGGCCAAAACTCGAATATGCAGCCCCCTTTTGGAATCCGCACTTGAAAAAGCACATAGCTAAGCTTGAAAAAGTTCAAAGACATGCCACGAAACTGGTGCCAGAAATACGCAATCTCAGTTATGATGAGAGGCTGAGGGAATTAGACTTACCATCACTCGAAACTAGAAGAGTGAGGGGGGATATGGTGACAGTCTTTAAATTCCTTCTTGGTTATGATAGAGTGGATAGGGATCGATATTTTGATATGGCTGGCTCTAGAACTAGAGGTCATAGTTTGAAGCTTCGTACGAAAACTTCTTTGCAGGATGTAAGAAAATACTTTTTCAGTGTAAGAGTAGTTGATAATTGGAATTGGGTAAGCGAGGAGGTAGTTAATGCTATCTCAATCCATAGTTTTAAGGACAGGTATGATAAGTATGACTAAGTATAAAATGGAAGCGATCAGGAGACGGGAAGATACGAGCTTTGGTCTCTTTCCCGTAAACACAATTAGGTAATCACAATTAGGTAATCACACAGGTATGCGCGCATATCTACGTACACATACACACGCACACATACAGGCGAGAGGACATATACACATGAAGAAAAAAATATGTATATTTGTTTGTTTGTTTGTTTGTTTGATCCGGTTTTACGTCATGGGCTCCCTTTTCTACCATAGTTTTAAGGACAAGTATGATAAGTATCACTAAGTATAAAATGGAATCGACCCAGAGACGGGAAGTTACGAACTTGGGGCTCTTTTTCCTAAGCACAATTAGGTAATTACAATTAGGCAGTTACACTCATACACATATACCTACATAAAATGGCGAACCCATCGCCTACTTGAGAGTATGCGTCAAAAGTTACACAGTAATCTTTTCTTTTTATTGCTTCAACCACACTTGGGTTCTTTCCTATTAAGGAAAATAGAGAGGAGCTGCTAAAACCGAGGCAGTCGCAATTAGGTTTAAGCACGCCTCGGTTGCTCATATCCCGCAGCTTGCGAGATGTTATCGGATATCAAATGTGATTTTCAGTTGTTCTCTGCAAAATTCTAATTGTCAGAGTCGAAGAAACAAGAATCGGGGCCGTAACGGAAGAAGACTCCCAGACAGTTTCGGTGTGTACAGAGTGTGTCATTATTGTTCTTGTTTTGCTACTCTTACAAGATATTGCTAAAGCCAGTATGTTCATATTCCTCTCTCTCTCTCTCTCTCTCTCTCTCTCTCTCTCTCTCTCTCTCTCTCTCTCTCTCTCTCTCTCTCTCTCTCTCTCTCTCTCTCTCTCTCTCTCTCTCTCTCTCTCTCTCTATATATATATATATATATATATATATATATATATATATATATATATATATATATATATATATATATATATATATATATATATATATGTATATATATATATATATATATATATATATATATATATATATATATGTTTTCCCTATTAATACAAAAGGGAAAGAATTTATTAAAGAGGTAAGCCAATGGAAATTAAGAAAAGTCGAAGTACAGTATTGCTTACGATATTCATACTAGAGTTAAGAGAGTACTGCTGCCTCATTTCGCAAAGATCTCTTTTTGCTTTCTATCTGCCTGCCTGTTTTCACTCTATTTGTGTTTATTTCTATACATATTTATGTTAATTTATCTATATCCAACTGGAAAATTTATAGATGTGGTGAGGGAGGACATGGGCGTGTGTGGTGTAACAGAGGAGGATGCAGTAGATTGGGCTATATGGAGACGATTGATCGACTGTGACGACCCCTGACGGCAGAACCCAAAAGATTTGATGATCTTATCTGTACTGTAGGCTTCTTTTGTTGCCGTTGTGATTTTACAGAGAACTGAGACATCTAAAATCGACATTAAGACATCAAACGTTTCGTTTCTAAATCAAACGTTTACCCATTAACTTAAATTGAATCATTGAGAGGTGATAGAAGGTACTAACCCCTGATCCGAGGCTTCAAGATTCAATATTTACTATAGGTTTGGATGGCTGGCACATTCGTTCCCTTGAACCCTCAGCCTAGTCCGCGTGTGAAAGGGAAAAATATCGTTTGCAAATATCTTTCAAAATGTCAGAAGGCCTTGCAAATACAACATGTATTTTAAATGTCAGGGTGTATGTTAAAGTCGAGCGTTTGTATTCCGCAGAGCAAAAGACAACAGTCGCCCATATTAACCATATCTCATCGGGTATCAGCATAATTATTAATTTGCACTCATAGCCATTAAAAAAAAAAGGAAATGTAGTTCACAGCTAGGATTTTATGATAGAACTCAATTGCACAAATGTGGATTTACTGCATATCAAGAATTTACTTCCTTAGTATTCTATAGCTCTGAATATAAAATAAACAAAATAGGTATATGTGAGTGTGTGTGTATGTGTGTGTGGTGTGTGTGTGTGTGTGTGTGTGTGTGTGTGTGTGTGAGAGAGTGAGTGATTACCTAATTCTGCTTACGGGAAAGAGCCCAAAGCTTGTATCTTCCCGTCTCCTGATCGGTTCCATTTTGTTCTTAGTGATACTTATCATACCTGTCCTTAAAACTATGGATTGAGATAGCATTAACTACCTCCTTGCTTAGCGAATTCCAATTATCAACTACTCTTACACTGAAAAAGTACTTCCTTACATCCTGAAAAGAAGTTTTTTTTACGAAGCTTCAAACTATGTCCTCTAGTTCTAGAGCCAGTCATATCAAAATATCGATCCCTATCCACTCTATCATAACCATGAAGGAATTTAAAGACTGTCACCATATCCCCCTTTAATCTTCTAGCTTCGAGTGATGGTAAGTCTAATTCCCTCAGCCCCTCATCCTAACTGAGATTGCGTATTTCTGGGACCAGTTTCGTGGCATGTCTTTGAACTTTTTGAAGCTTAGCTACGTGCTTTTTCAAGTGCGGATTCCAAAAGGGAATTTTGGCCTCACATAGGTCACATATATATTTCTGAACATTTGCTTGTCCATGTGCCTGAAGGCTACCCTTACATATTATGAGAAAGCATATGCTGCCCTTACTATGCCATTTATGTGTATTTCTGGAGACAAATCTGCCAGTATGTTTACTCCTAGATCTCTCTCATTTTCTGTCTCTTGAAGTTGTACTCCTGCCACCGAGTAGTCAAGCTTGGACCTTATTGCACTTGTACCCATTCTCATTGCCTTACATTTTGAAGTATTGAATTTCATTAGCCACTTTTCTGACCACTCATGCAGACTATTTAGATCTTCCTGAAGATCTCTACCATTGTTCTCGTTTCTTAATTTCTTCGCAATCTTTGCATCATCTGCAAACATATTCATGAATGAATATAAAGACTCTGGTAGGTCATTTACATATACAAGGAAGAAAAGTGGCCCTAAAACCGATCTCTGTGGAACTCCACTACTAACTCTTCTCCATTCAGACACTGAGTGTCTTACTCTAACCCTCTGTTCCCTTCCCTCTAAGTAAATTTTTATCCATTCCAAGACATTTCCACCTATTCTAGCCATTGCTTGCAGCTTCCTAATAAGTCTCCCATGTGGAACAGTGTCAAATGCTTTCTGGAAGTCTAGGAATATGCAACCTGCCCAGCCCACTCTTTCCTGTAAGATTCAGCTTACCTCATCATAAAATTCTAATAAGTTTGTTACTGTTGATCTACCTTCTCTGAAGCCATGTTGTCTCACTGACAAAATGTTGAAGGATTCCATGTGAAGAGAGATATGCCTCCTTAGTAGTTTCTCCATAACTTTGCAAACTATGCTAGTCAAGGAAACTGTGTGGGTGTGTGTGATTACCTAATTGTGTTTACGGGAAAGAGCCCAAAGCTCGTATCTTCCCGTCTCCTGATCGCTTCCATTTTATACTTAGTGATACTTATCATACCTGTCCTTAAAACTATGAATTCAGATAGCATTAACTACCTCCTCGCTTACCCAATTCCAATTATCAACTACTCTTACACTGAAAAAGTATTTCCTTACATCCTGCAAAGAAGTTTTCGTACGAAGCTTCAAACTATGACCTCTAGTTCTAGAACCAGCCATATCAAAATATCGATCCCTATCCACTCTATCATAACCATGAAGGAATTTAAAGACTGTCACCATATCCCCCCTCACTCTTCTAGCTTCGAGTGATGGTAAGTCTAATTCCCTCAGCCTCTCATCATAACTGAGATTGCGTATTTCTGGCACCAGTTTCGTGGCATGTCTTTGAACTTTTTCAAGCTTAGCTATGTGCTTTTTCAAGTGCGGATTCCAAAAGGGGGCTGCATATTCGAGTTTTGGCCTCACATAGGTTACATAAATATTTCTGAACATTTGCTTGTCCATGTGCCTGAAGGCTACCCTTACATTTGATAAGAATGCATATGCTGCCCTTACTATGCCATTTATATGTATTTCTGGAGACAAATCTGCCAGTATGTTTACTCCTAGATCTCTCTCATTTTCTGTCTCTTGGAGTTGTACTCCAGCCACCGAGTAGTCAAGCTTGGGCCTTCTTGCACTTGTACCCATTCTCATTACCTTATATTTTGAAGTATTGAATTACATTAGCCACTTTTATGACCACTCATGCAGATTATTTAGATCCTCCTGAAGTTCTCTACCATTGTTCTCGTTTTTTACTTTCTTCACAATCTTTGCATCATCTGCAAACATATTCATGAATGAATTTACAGACTCTGGTAGGTCATTTACAAATACAAGGAACAAAAGTGACCCTAAAACCGAACCCTGTGGAACTCCACTACTAACTCTTCTCCATTCAGACACTGAGTGTCTTACTCTAACCCTCTGTTCCCTTCCTTCTAAGTAAGTTTTTATCCATTCCAAAACATTTCCACCTATTCTAGCCATTGATTGCAGCTTCCTAATAAGTCTCCCATGTGGAACAGTGTCAAACGCTTTCTGGAAGTCTAGGAATATGCAATCTGCCCAGCCCTCTCTTTCCTGTAAGATTTGGCTTACCTCATCATAAAATTCTAATAAGTTTGTTACTGTTGATCTACCTTCTCTGAAGCCATGTTGTCTCACTGACAAAAAGTTGAAGGATTCCAAGTGAAGAGAGATATGTTTCCTTAGTAGTTTCTCCATAACTTTGCAAACTATGCTGGTCAAGGAAACTGGTCTATAGTTCAGAGCCGTATCCCTCCTGTGTGTGTGTGTGTGTGTGTGTGTGTGTGTGTGTGTGTGTGTGATTACCTAATTGTGATTACCTAATTGTGTTTACGGGAAATAGCCCAAAGCTCGTATCTTCCCGTCTCCTGATCGGTTCCATTTTAGACTTAGTGTGTGCGCGCGTTCTTTAGAACGATGGGAAGTATCATTACTTCACGGTATACTATTGGTGAGTATCTACAATACAGACCTATCTTTATTACTGCCAGCATGCATCCGTATTTACATGAGCTCTTATTAGGGAAACTTTGTATAGCGTTTTTACATCATCAATGACTATATAAGCCCCACGAAAGGGGTCAGACTTTCAGGCGGGTTATGTCGGCAAACTTGAAAGAAATGAGAAAATTCCTTCAGGAAATGAAAGGCTTCCCTTTGGATGACTGCCAACACGGCTCTCGGGCTGCTCATAAGACACTTGCCAGAAACTAAGTCATATAATACCATTCATTGTGTCTTTACTTTCCCGTTAGACAAATATCACCTCTTAATGAGGAAAGTCATCTAAGAATACAGCAGATTATCATTCGCAAATACGGATACACATACATACTCTGTATGCTCATACTTGGATATATATATATATATATATATATATATATATATATATATATATATATATATATATATATATATATATATATATATATATATATATATATATATATATATATATATATATATATATATATAAAAGTAGAAGAGAATACATATCTTTGAAGGCAACTCTATTTTAATTGCATATATATATATATATATATATATATATATATATATATATATATATATATATATATATATATATATATATATATATATATATATATATATATATATATATATATATATATATACATACACACACACACACACACACAACACACACACACACACACACACACACACACACACACACACACACACACACACACACACATATATATATATATATATATATATATATATATATATATATATATATATATATATATATATATATATACATATACTATATCATGCAGCCACTGTCAAAAAGAAAACAAATATATAACAAGTGCTTATATCATGAAGTATTTAAAACAAAAATTTCTTTTTGAGCGACTAATTAATAAGCAAGGACCTGCAATTTTCAATGAGAAATCTGTAAGATTACAGTCCCTTTAGGCGAAATACATATGTAGTAAGAGGTTTTTATTTTTTATTTATATCTTTCCTTCTCGTAATTCCCTATGAGGATATTAAGATTCTTCCAAATTAGTAAAAGAAAAAACACAGAAAGTAAAGATGGAAGAGATCAGGCGAGAAGGGAAAATCTTATCGTATGAAGCAGCAAACATTAAACTAACGCCGCCATTATGGCGAAAATCCTCGAGTGTGGAAGATACTTTATTATCTTATATTAAATGTAATCCCATGAATTCACCCGCTATACTTCCAGCTTCTTAACAGTCACAAAAGACATATATAATTTTAAGATAAATAATATTTGAATATATATATATATATATATATATATATATATATATATATATATATATATATATATATATATATATATATATATAATCGAAAAACTTGCACGTTCCATACAAAACCATTTTAAAATATTTCTTTATTACTTTTGAGGAGAGGAGTCTAGCAGTAGTAGTAGTAGTAGTAGTAAGGGCAGCCTTTCGGTTTTAGCTTTGCAAACATTTTCTTTCGGAAATTGTACAGTTTTTTTTTCTTTTTGTGACTGTTTAGGAAGATGGCGGTATAGCAGACGTAGTCATGGAATTGCCTTTAATAAGAGATAATATGTCTTCTGTACTCAAGGGTAGCAGCCATAATGGAGTCCTTAATTGAATGTCTTCTGCTTCATATATTTTAGGATTCCCCAATCTCTCCTTATCTCTCCCACCCCTCCTCCCTCGTCTGTTGCCTTCCCCCTTTACTGTTAGAAATCAGAAAGAGTATCAAAGTCCTCATCATATTAAGAGAAAGGTAGCAGAAAGAAAATAAGAATAAAATTTTTAGTGCATTTCATATTGTCTCGAGGGGCAGCGATCTTGCATATTCCCTCCCTGCAAATTGCAAATTATTTTTTTATAGTTATAAATTATTCGCACAAACAGACAATTTTTAAGCTCCTTTAGGATATGAGAGTTTGCTAAGTATTTCTTTTCTTGTTTGTTTGTGGTCGCATGTTGAAAAATTTCATAACTGCGACAAACATTTAATAATAATAATAATAATAATAATAATAATAATAATAATAATAATAATAATAATAATAATAATAATAATAATAATAATAATAATAATAGTAATAATAAAAATAGAAATAAAAATAATAATAACAATAATAATAATAATAATAATAATAATAATAATAATAATAATTATTATTATTATTATTATTATTATTATTATTATTATTATTATTATTATTATTATTATTATTATTATTATTATCATAATATCGATCACAAGATTTTTAGGAGTTAATGTCATATTGTTAAAGCTGGTTAGTTACACTTGTGGCAGAAAATGTTAAATGTTGAAAGGCTGCAACATACTTTGTCCTTCATGATCCTTCTATCGCCCTATTTCTACATCAATGACAGAAATTTCGCAGTAAAGAAATGAACATATTTCTGTTTAATACAAAGCAAAGGAGGAATTCCTAAATCCATCACCACCATCCACAAGCAATTAATATTTATTCTGTAAAGTTATTAAAAAAAATACATGTTGTATATACTTTGGAAACAAGAAATGTAGATTATGTAATATCTACGGAAAGTAACTAAAAAATTTCAAATGCAAAGGCTGTGGTCATATTTAAGAAGATGCAAATATGCCAGTATTTGATGAAGAAATGTGATATATCATTGAAATAAATATATGAAAAAAAAAAATTACAATATGAACCCGCAGCTACAAGAAAAATAGAAGAGCCCAAGAGTACCAGAAAAAAAACATAAAATCAAATCGAAAAATTAAAGCAGAAATTCGATATCCAATACATAATCAAAAGTCAATATATTGTCTAAATAAAGCCTATATATAAGCCAGTCTAACAGAATTTTTACAGTCCGAATGTCACTCATTTGAGCAAAATAGATTTACATGTACCCAGTGGATTTGATTGTCCTGACGAATCTCAGTGAAAGTAATAGCGTCTTTTCACCTACAAGTACTTTTAGGAAGAGGTTCTAATACCAGAACCATGCATGCCGAATGAAAGAAGTATCGAAAAGCTAAATCCTCAATACTTTGTAAGGTTTTGATTTTAGTCTTTGTGAATCTTAGAATACTGGAAGCGTATATAGAAAGGATGGTAGATAAATCTTCATCCAATAGTGTTTTCCTATTAATATCGTATTACACCTTGGGTGGACTAATGAGTATGCTAGTTTCCTTGCCCTTTGTATATTTTTTTTTCGTTTTGTGCTTTAAAGCAAATCTTCTTATTGGTTATTGTCTCCGAGATATTTAATCGCGATTGTTTCTCGTATGTCACTGGTGTTCCTATTCAGGGGATATATAGGCTGATAATGATACTGATGAATTTAGCACCGTTGCCTTTATATCGGCCGTGCTTTCTTTTTCTTTTTTCTTTTTTTCATTTTGGTCTTTTTACTGGTCTGGTTTGTTCTTTTTTAACTGCCTTCGTATCCACAGCTCTTTAACCATGTTCTAGTTTTTTAATAACTTCTTCCTCTGTTGAGGACTCAAACAGTAGTATATCTTCCACTGTCGTGTTATTTGCCAATCTATATTTTCTTTTGGTCTCTTGTAATGTTTAGCATTTTATAATGAAATATTCCAATGTTTCTTCTTCCTCTGATTTACGTATATCGCATTTTCCAACTTCTCCTTTGAATTTTTTTTCTCCAATATAATTGTATAACGAGCTAAATCTGCATCTGAACATCAATATTGATCTGTAAGAGTGATCATAAATTTCTTCTTCCTTTATATTCCTCTTGTTTCTCCGGTATATATTTAAGGTAGAGTTTCTCTCCATATCCCTTCTCCACATCTCCTCTCCCCATTTTCTGATTTTCTTAATCCTTTAATTCTTGCGTTCCCCTGATATTTACCTGCTGCATATAACATTCTACTACCCCCCACCACTTATATTTCCTAATAGACTCCTTCATCTCTGTTAATATTTCTTGTAGCAATTGATTTTTTCCTACTAAAATGTGGTTTCCATGTCCTATTTTACTTCTTATGTCTCTTTCTTCCATCGTGGAGCAGCCCGTAACGCTTCTACAGCTACACATCCTGGTGCTCCCAGTATATGCCTCCAAACCCTATTTTCTATCCTTTGCATTTTCTTTAGCTCCTCCTTACTCCAGACCACTACCCCCCCCCCCTCACATCAGAAAACTAGGTAATACCACACTATTCCAAAAGCTGTTACTAATGACTACCCTATGATATGACTTAGCTATCACTGAGAAGGTTAATCCTGCCAATTTTTCTTTCGTTTTCTACCTTGTCTATTTTGTGATCTTTCATATAAATTTTCTTTCTTGTTATTTTCATTCCTAAGTATCTTATTTCTGTCACCACACTGATATCTGTTTTTTTTATTTATTCTATTTATGATCATACAATGGCTTCTATTTTATTTATTTATGCTCAGGTCACAACTTCCAGATACCTCCATCAGAAGACCTATCATTTGTTCCATTTCCCTTCTGCTGTTTGACAACATCAGCCCATCATCTGCAAAGAAAAGCACTGGTATGTATAGATTGTTATTTTTGAAGCCCATAGTACTTCTGTATAGTCTTTATATAATATGAACTACTATCATCACGAACAGTGAAGGTGAGCCTGTACAGCCTTGTCTTATGCTGTTACTTACTGACACATCACTTATTTTTTTTGCTCCCATATATATTTCTGTCACATTGTTACTGTATATATTCGGTATAATATCGATAATCATTGAGTTACATTCATATTTTTCTCAGTGCCATTATCAGAGCTCTCCTTTTCACCCAGTCGAATGCCTTTTCGAAATGAATTGCCTTCACCAACAGCTCTTGTTTTCATTCTTTGCTGTTCTCCATACAGTAGTCCAGTATGAACTGGTTGTTTTCAATCTCTTTCATGCTGTAAATCCTGCTTGTACCACGCTCATGTCTCCTCTCGATATTATGTTCTACAACCTTTTCTTTCACTAAACTCATTAGTGGCTTACATCCGTTGTTTGTAAGGGCGATTGGCCTGTGTTCCTTTATTTTGGTCTTTTGGACTTCGGGATCATTGTCGTTTTTTACTTCCTCCAATCATCTGGAAGTTCGTTAAATATCATAACATTGTTTAGGCATTTTCTTTTTGCCACTTTATTATTTCTCCTTTTATTCCATCCGGGCCTGTTTTTTTTTTCGTTTTTTTTCTCAGCATCTTGCTCACTTCATCACTATTCCAATTTTCCCATTTCATTGGTCCTCCTCTCTGCCACACTATTTCACCATCTAGCTGCTAGAATGCCCATATGCTCCAATAGTTGTATAGGGAGCTTTTGACCTTTATCCTGGATATATAGTAGTCTTAGGGTTCCATTTCCCTTTCGCTTTGTCTCAACCTTCTGGATATCATAAAGTTAAAGTTTTCTGGGTTTTAGCCCTCCCATCAGAGGCGTCGCCCCTGTTCTGACGGGCTTCAGCCGGTGAAAGCCCCATTCCTCCACTGTGGTGCCCAGCCACAGCAGTAACCTACACAGAATATTCTTGCATATTCGTTACACGTCTCTTATTATCCCCTCACATCTGACAAGTCGAAACTCTCCCTATCGCTATTTTTCTTTGTTGTATGTTTTCTACGTGCCTAGGTCCGATTAGGGGAGTTTTCTTTGTGTATTCCAGGTATTGTTACTATTTTCATGTCTTCTATAGATGGTGTTCCAGAATTCGTTCATTTTGCTAGGTATTAACATACTATGTATTTTGTTCCCCATTTGTCATCATAAACTTCCACTTCTTTTCCTCCTTTTTGTTTATTCCCCTCAATTTGATTATCATTTTCCACTTTTTCTTTCCCGAGTCATTAGTATCTTTAAGCTCCTTTGATTATTTTTTTTTTTCATGATTTGTCAGTTCAGATTTTACTCGTTGCTGCATCTTTTCCTTCTGTTTTTGGTAAAGATCTTCACATTTTTCTTTTTCTCTGTCATCTCTAGCCTTTCTCTTTTCTCTATTATATTGTTTGTTTGCTTTTTCAAATTTAATGCCCTGTCCTATTTCGTCGGTTATCTTTTGTCATATGTATTCACTTTCCTTATATATATATATATATATATATATATATATATATATATATATATATATATATATATATATATATATATATATATATATATATATATATATATATATATATATATATATATATATATATATATATATATATATATATATATATATATATATATATATATATATATATATATATATATATATATATATATATATATATATATATATATATATATATATATATATATATATATATATATATATATATATATATATATATATATATATATATATATATATATATATGTATGATATAGTATATATATATATATATATATATATATATATATATATATATATATATATATATATATATATATATATATATACTATATATATATATGTATGATATATATATATATATATATATATATATATATATATATATATATATATATATATATATATGATGATATATATATATATATATATATATATATATATGTATATATATCATATGTATGTATATATATCATATGTATGTATATATCTCATATATATATATATATATATATATATATATATATGATATATATCATATGATGATATATCCATATATATATATATATATATATATATATATATATATATATATATATATATATATATATATATATATATATATATATATATATATATATATATATATATTCCTTCTTTAGAATTTTGTCTGCATTCTTTTTCATCTGGTTCTCATATTCTTCTTCCATATTCACAAGAACACTTCATCTATTTAACTTTTCAGTATCTTCCTGCATATTTTTTAGATATTGTTCTTTTAAGTTAATACAGTTCGCTTTATAATATTCCACTTTTGTGTATTCATTTTCTCTTTGAATCCACTATATCTATTTTGAAGGTTACCTCTAACATGCAGTGGTCAGATAAGTCAAATTTTTCTTTGTTCTCATCAATAGACATATGCTCAAATGAGTTATATAGTATTTGGTTCACAAGAAAAAAGCCTATAGTGCTTTCTGCGTTTCCCTGTCTTCTTGTTATATCACCTTTACACTTCAAGTCCCCATTTAATATTATCATGTTCCATTTTTCACGTTAGTTTAGCCTAAATCCTGAATTCATAGAAAATGCATTTATAAGTAATAAAGAAAACGTATTTATCTAATGGGATACTATTATATAAAAACTAAAACAAAAGTAGCTTGCGGCGAGTAGGTATTGTTGCAAGGTCTTTTACTACATTTGATATCCCAGCTGATTATCTCATTTCATTTTTAAACCTTAATTTTACTTTTTTGGTTAAAATTTTTATTTGTTTTGCTGCGGAAGTTACTGAATTTGGATAACATCTGTCTAGGGGGTTATCTAAAGCTCTAATAATTGTGCGTGTATAATATTTTTGTCTGAATAGTCCGACCAACCTAACAACAACAACCCTGGCTGTCCTGCATCTACAGGTTTAAACAATCAAAATCCCCGTGATAGAGGAGCAACAAACCAAGGTCAAAACGCAGCGAAGTCCAGTGATACTTGTAAGGGGGGGGGGGGGGGGGGGGCTTTACAAGCAAATGTGGTAGACCAGTCACTGAAGACAATGAAGAAATCCAGTGTGATTCGTGTAACCTATGGTTCCATATTTCATGGCAAGGGGTAACTAAACAAAGATATGATCCTATTATCGCCCTATATGATGATGATATGCCCTGGTACTGTCATGAGTTCAAAATATTAGTTCCTAAGATACTTAATTCATTAGGCGTTATTACGAAAAGGTGTGATGCAATGGGGGATGAAATACATAATCTCAAACTTAGGGTCACGGATATTGAAAACAAGGATGTTGATGATGATGAGGCTAGACAAGATAAGATTAAGAAAAAATGTCGTGAGTTGTTTCAAGCAGAGACTGAGAGAGTTAAAAGGAGAAACAATATCACAATATTTGGCTTTGCTGAATATGAAAATCCTAACTCTGAAATACGTGTGCAGCATGACTCGCTAAAGTAAATGATATTTTAAGTGATGAACTTGGCTTAAGCCATGTACGTTTTGATAAGGTAATTAGGTTATGCCCACGTGTTTCCAAACCAGCTAATATAAATAAACCCAGAATCACCAAAGTAATCCTCTCTTCAGCTGACTACAGGGGAGAAATCTTGAGAAAGGCTAAGGCACTCAAAGGTCCAACAAACCCTCAGTACAAGGGTCTCATTGCCCCTGATATGTGTAAGGCTGACAAGGAGGAAAATGACAGACTAGTAGAAGAGCTTGGGAAGAAACGAAATGATAGAAGAAATTAGAACAAAAACTGCAGCTGGGTCATACGACATAAAATTTTTTTTAGGATTCTTGAGACGGGAAACGCTTGCCGGTCGGCCAATTCGCCAACCCAGCTTTAGATATAATTTCTGTAAGTAATTCTGTACATATTATAAATTGTTTTGGCTGTGACTACATACCTGGTCCTTGCTCTTCTCAGGTTAATCATGATGTTCAGGTCAGTAATGTAAATAATTATTTTACTTATAGCCTAAGCTCTAACTCAAACAACCTTGGCCTCGACAACATATCTTAGTATAAGATTACTCAGGAGTGCCGAAATACCCAAGTTAGCAATGTAAATAGTCTTTCAGCTAACAGCCCCGGGCATATCTCTACTAGTAGTTTACATGAAGGTCCTTGTGGAGGATTTCCTGTGTGTTATTTACCCTTCGATCTTATAACCCCCTAAATTCGGAAATCCTGACACGGCTTCAGTAGAGGCCTACCACGATCTCAAAATTAAATCCTCTACCAATAAAATATAATTAATATTACATGCATAAACATACATGCAAATATTTTATATGGGGGTTTATGAACTGCTGATATGTGAATATTTAAATAAACTCTCCTCACCTTAAATTAAAACGTCCTCATACAGAATAATACATTTTCTAACATA
>JAXCGZ010004671.1:7500-35653 GCA_037179515.1 Halocaridina rubra | reverse complement strand
AGAGAGAGAGAGAGAGAGAGAGAGAGAGAGAGAGAGAGAGGAGAGAGAGAGAGAGAGAGAGAGGAGAGAGGAGAGAGAGAGAGAGAGAGAGAGAGAAACAAAATATATCCTTCGAGAACAGGAATGTATACGCAAGGAGAGTAAATAATTTGCTTTTTCTTTATTATGACCCTTCTTTTCTATGTCATCTTTTTTCTAAATGTCATTCTGAAGGCCAATTCTAGTCGGTGATGGTCCCAAGCCCGGCTATATGAAGAGGGTTTGATGTCAATAAAGCTAAAAAAAATAATAACTCCACATGAACATGAGAAATGGCGCAGATAAAAATAACTATATACTTCAGGTGTCAAGAATAATACAAATTTACACAAAAGAAAAAATAATCTTCAAGAGGCTATTGAGAAACAGTGACCCCATATAAATTTGGGAAAGGCTGATGACAAAATAGAAAGCGGATACAAAAGACTAATTGTATAAGGACAAAAGAATACAAATAATATTATTGATATTATTATTATTATTATTATTATTATTATTATTATTATTAGTAGTAGTAGTAGTAGTAGTAGTAGTAGTAGTAGTAACAGTAGTAGTAGTAGTAGTCAACTCTTACCTTGCTGGGGATCCGGACCTTGATATAGATCTAGGTGCTAAAGGGCCTGAGGGAATTTCTAAGGATCTGGAAGACATCACAGGGACAGACGTTTTTCTCACCCTCATCCCCCCTCCAACACTCCCTCCTACACCAATGCTCACTCCAGCCCCCATACCCACACTCCCAAAGTTGTCGAAAGTGTGGGAGGAAGACATCTTGAGGTATGGCTAGGTAAGACGATCTCCAAATGATGAAGGTTGAGAGTTGTTGCTGACTTGAATATGTCACTGGACCGAAAGATTTGCTCTTACACAGCCCTGAGTCTATGTATTGTATTTAGGATGCAAACTTTGATCATACCTGACCTCTATAATTATTAATGCTACAATTCATATCCACCCATCTCAATTTCTCTGAAGTTTATCATCTTTTTACATTTTTTTCCGTTATCGCCATACTTTTCTTTTCTTATACTATTCATTTACCTATTCTCTTTTGGAAAGGTTCACTACTGGTTTCTGCACTGTCAATAAGTGTTAAAAAAAAAAACTTCCAGAATCATGAAAAAGTTCGAAGGTCCTTAAAAAATAATTTTATTACTCTCACCGGTACACATTCAAATCACGACTCAAATCCACTTCCTTAAAGATGTTAAATGAATGGCAGACATACTGTGAAACAACTACAACGTTTGAAATGAAAAAAAAAAGTTACTGAAGATATTCAACACAACAGGTATTGTTCCAATTTATATTTGCATCTGGGAATCCCCTCAAAAGATGCTCACAATAAATAGAGCACTGAGGTTGTCTAACACAAGAGGTACTGATCATGTATGTGCTTCTTGGAATCCCATAAGAGAATCTGTGTGTAGTTATCTTACTATCCTCCCAAAAAGACATTTGAATGAATCTGGTTTCCATTAATCAGGAGAACCTTCTACTCTGTGGTTATCGTCTCAAATGACAAACTCACGGCCGGGGTTTACACAGGAGCTTTATATATCAACACCTGCACCTGGACTGTCATTGGTCACGGTGTTTAATTGCATAGAATTTTCACTGTGGTTGTTATTTAAGATGCAGTGAGAGTCTCATGGAGGATTTGTGGTTGGTGCAGGTTATATTATTATTGCTATTTAAGATGAAATTAGAATTTTCGGAGGTCTTGCGGTTGGAACTGATCGTTAGAAACTGCGATAGGAGTTTTTAACACTCACTTACAATTGGTTAATAATTCTTTTTGTGTCCAATTAAATTTTGCTGAGGCTTTTCTAGTATTTATTAAAAATACAATCTGACCTTGAAAGTTACAATTTCCACTTACAATGTACATCATTAAATAATAAAAACCACTACAGAACACAGTAATTTGCTAGCCTAATTCACTTTTGTAACAGTTCTGGCTACCCGTCAGTGGTATATTGCATATCGTTTGAATAAAATGTATAAATTTTGTCTGTTGTATGTTCATAACTTAATATATCACACATAAAATGCACGATGAACTCTAACATCCTTTGGTTAGGTTTCATAACACTTTTGCCTGGGCTCTGATGGTGACACGATGAGGCCAGAAAAAATCATATTTGAATACTGAAAATTATCAGTTGAGGTATCACCTTCACTGACAATATGCTCAGTATCGGATATGACATTTTCATAAAAATGAGTCTATTTTCAGTCTCGTGACAGAAAAACTAAGCAGCTGAACCATCACATTTACTGAAAAAAATTCTGGTTTACGCAAAAGACATATATAATGGAGTCAGTTAAACAAGAGCCTATTGAGTGCAGCCAGTTTATAAATTGCATAGGAACAATTCAAATCCGCGAAAATGGTATCTTTCAGTTATATAACTTTTTTCATTTTCAGGCTAACGAGTTTTCCACTTTTACAAAAAATCACTTTCTGAAAATGACATATTCAGAAAAACAACTATCGTCATTTTTATTGAAAAGAGGTTTTACCTTCATGGAAAGAAGTTACAGTCGAGAATATGAATTAAAAAGATCCTCATTTTCAGTCCAATAGGAACAAATATAACCAATTTATCTATCATATTACAAGGAGATTTCACATTAGCGAAAATGACACCACAGATAATTAATCTTTCAGTATCTTTCACTTTCATCCCCCCCATAAGGAAATCTTTCACTTCCAAATAACACTGCAACTGAGTGTATCATCATCAGTGACACTTTCTAATGAAAATGCTGAATGAGGTCCTCACTTTCACTCACATTTTATTCATATATAACTTTTATTTATGTGGTTGTTCACTTTCTCTGCTAAAGGAAAAACAGGGAGATAAATAAAACAGAAAACAGATATAAAAAGAGGATAACATCAATAATAAGGGAAATAGGTTAATAACCAGGAAAAATATTGAAAAACAATTTGCCAAATGTACTTAGGATAAAATAATCCATTTGCTTTTTTATATAAGAGAATGTTTTGTTATCGGTATTTTGAGTTGTTTTAGAAATATTCGAAATAATATATTTTTTTTTTGAAGGCATCTGGGTGAGTGCAGTTTTCGGAATTTTCAAAACAAATTGATACCCTGGTTTCAACTGATATTCGAAATAATAAAAATTTATTATTATTATTATTGTTGTTTTTGAAGGCATTTGGGTGAGTGCAGTTTTCGGAATTTTCTAAACAAAATGATACACTGGTTTCAACTGATATCAAAGGGATGTTCTTACTCAGTGTTCTGAGTTGTTATCGAAATATTCAAAACTACTGAAATGAACACTTACTTTCGCTTAGAGCAAAACGAATAGTTTTCTTTCATGAAGAGAGAATGTGTTGTTGGTATTGTGTCATCTGTGTCTGGAAATGCTGTTGGAGAAACTCCTATTCGATTATTCAAAACAATTTGACAGATTTTCTTTACATCATGAGTTTCTGGACTCAGACGATATTGTAAACATGTTGTTATCAGTGTTTTGAACTGTTATCGAAATATATAAAGAAATAGTGTTCTCTCCCTTTAGATAAAAAAAACCCACACATTTCCTGTTCATTAATATCATGAATGTTAAAAAATAATAATTAATCTGTGACTGTTATTGTTTCTAAGAGTGTTTTTTGAGTTGTGTCCAGTATATTCAAAACAGTTCCACATATGCGCTTGAGCCGAGACCAAAGCAAGCCAATTTCTTCTTTATATCATGAGTCCTCTAAAACAATAATACTGTGTTGCTATAGTCATTATACAGGTGTTCTCATAGTCTACAGTCTTGTAGAAGGCACAGGTATCCTGTTTTATTCCCGTCTGAAAGAAAAAGATAGTTAATATCAATATAAGTAAATAATAAAATAAATAAAGAAATAAAAAAAAATAATTTTCTATCAACACATAATAGTACAATCACAAAAATAATCGATATCATATGAAACACAAGTTTTTCCTTCAGTATTGGCAGATGAAATAATATTTCCTTAAGAAAAACGCGCACACTCATAGTGAGAGAGAGAGAGAGAGAGAGAGAGAGAGAGAGAGAGAGAGAGAGAGAGAGAGAGAGAGAGAGAGAGAGAGAGAGAGAGAGAGAGAGAGTCTTACTTATTAAGTACTAGACCTATAAATGTGGCGGGATTAGGTAAGACCTATATTTCCACGAAGCCCTCCGACAAATGATGACTCTATCGTTGTTTGCAAAATTACTGGATCTCACATTATTGATTTTATTTACCTAACAAAGCTCACTGGAAAAAGTTTTAAGCTAGTAATCTCTCCCGTTTCTAGTCATGCCTTTTCCTCTACACTAATCACATAAATCCTTGAAACTAGGAATGCAATGAATATTAAAATTTCCCACTTTAACGAAGTGCATTGCTAAGTATGCATGTACGATTATGTATGTGTGTTATGTATGTAGGTATGTATGCATGTATATGAAATTTGCATATAAGCATGTATGTATGTATATGCGTCCAAATGAATACACACACACACACACACACACACACACACACACACACACACACAAGATATATATATATATATATATATATATATATATATATATATATATATATATATATATATATATATATATATATATATATATATATATATATATATATATATATATATATATTGTAAGGAAGGGACATCAGAGATGACTGCAAAATTTATATATATATATATATATATATATATATATATATATATATATATATATATATATATATATATATATATATATATATATATGTATGTATGTATGTATGTAGGTATGTGTGTGAGCATACGTATATGTAACTGCTTATATGTACTTACCTAACTGTCTTTACTGGAAACAGCCCTATGTTCGTAACTCGCCGTCTCCTGATCGGTTTCATTTTTATACTCTCTGAGACTTACAATTAGCCTTAAAACTATGAATACAATTAACATTAACTACTTCTTCGCTTAGCGAAATCCAGCGATCAACTACTCTTACACTAAAAAAAAAAAGTACTTCCTTATATTCTGCAAAGCAGTTTTTCTACGAAGCCAAACTATGACCTCTAGTTCTAGAACCACCCATATCAAAATATTGCTCCCTCCATTTTCTCGAAACCATGAAGGATGCTAAAAAAGAAAGTCACCATAATCCCTGCTCTTCCTTCTAGCTTCAAGTGATGAAAATCTAATTATATCAGCCTCAACTCATATCTGAGAATGTGTATCTCTCTCATCATTTCGTAGCACATGTCGTTAAACTTCTTCCATATTTATATGTTTTTTAAAAGTGCAGATTCCAAAAGGGTGCTACATGTTCCAAGCTTTGGCCTCATATTAGCTACATAAGTGTTTTTGAACATTCCCTGGTCAATGCGTCTGAAAGCCATCATCACATTTGCCATGAGAGCATATGCAGCCTTTACTATACCATTTGTATGCATTTCCGGAGACAAATCTGCCAAAACGTTTGCCTCTAGATCTCGCTCGTTCTCTATCTCTTCTTGGCAACCTTTGCATAATCTGCAAACATATTCAAAACTGCATTTACAGGCTCCTGTAAGTCATTTACATATACAAGGTACAACAGTGGCCCTAAAACTGAAGCCTGTGGAACGTCACTACTAACTTCTTTCATGTCAGACACTGCGTAGCTTACTAGCACCCTCTGTTTCCATCCTTCTAAGTAAGTTTTTATCTTATCCAAGACATTTCCACCTATTCTTGCCATTGCTTGCAGTTTCTTAATACGTCTCCCATGTTGGGCCGTATCAAATGGTGTCTGAAAATCTAAGAATATGCAATCTGCCCAGCCCTCTCTTTCTAGTAAGTCTGGCTTACCTCATCCAAAAATTCAAGTATAATTGTTATTAAGTGTGTGATTACCTAATTGTGTTTACGGGAAAGAGCCCAAAGCTCGTATCTTCCCGTCTCCTGATCAGTTCCATTTTATACTTAGTGATACTTATGTGTGTGTGTGTGTGATTACCTAATTGTGTTTACGGGAAAGAGCCCAAAGCTCGTATCTTCCCGTCTCCTGATCGGTTCCATTTTTAGACTTAGTGAAACTTATCGTACCTGTCCTTAAAACTATGGATTGAGATAGCATTAACTACCTCCTCGCTTAGCGAATTCCAATTATCAACTACTCTTACACTGAAAAAGTATTTCCTTACATCCTGCAAACAAGTTTTCTTACGAAGCTTCAAACTATGACCTCTAGTTCTAGAGCCAGCCATATCGAAATATCGATCCCTATCCACTCTATCATAACCATGAAGGAATTTAAAGACTGTCACCATATCCCCCCTTACTCTTCTAGCTTCGAGTGATGGCAAGTCTAATTCCCTCAGCCTCTCATCATAACCGAGATTGCGTATTTCTGGCACCAGTTTCGTGGCATGTCTTTGAACTTTTTCAAGCTTAGCTATGTGCTTTTTCAAGTGCGGATTCCAAAAGGGGGCTGCATATTCGAGTTTTGGCCTCACATAGGTTACATAAATATTTCTGAACATTTCCTTGTCCATGTGCCTGAAGGCTACCCTTACATTTGATAAGAATGCATATGCTGCCCTTACTATGCCATTTATATGTATTTCTGGAGACAAATCTGCCAGTATGTTTACTCCTAGATCTCTCTCATTTTCTGTCTCTTGAAGTTGTACTCCAGCCACCGAGTAGTCAAGCTTGGGCCTTCTTGCACTTGTACCCATTCTCATTACCTTACATTTTGAGGAATTGAATTTCATTAGCCACTTTTCTGACCACTCATGCAGATTATTTAGATCCTCCTGAAGTTCTCTACCATTGTTCTCGTTTTTTACTTTCTTCACAATCTTTGCATCATCTGCAAACATATTCATGAATGAATTTACAGACTCTGGTAGGTCATTTACATATACAAGGAACAAAAGTGGCCCTAAAACTGAACCCTGTGGAACTCCACTACTAACTCTTCTCCATTCAGACACTGAGTGTCTTACTCTAACCCTCTGTTCCCTTCCTTCTAAGTAAGTTTTTATCCATTCCAAGACATTTCCACCTATTCTAGCCATTGATTGCAGCTTCCTAATAAGTCTCCCATGTGGAACAGTGTCAAACGCTTTCTGGAAGTCTAGGAATATGCAATCTGCCCAGCCCTCTCTTTCCTGTAAGATTTGGCTTACCTCATCATAAAATTCTAATAAGTTTGTTACTGTTGATCTTCCTTCTCTGAAGCCATGTTGCCTCACTGACAAAAAGTTGAAGGATTCCATATGAAGAGAGATATGTTTCCTTAGTAGTTTCTCCATAAGTTTGCAAACTATGCTGGTCAAGGAAACTGGTCTATATTTCAGGGCCGTATCCCTCCTTCCCTTTTTGAAGATAGGTATCACATTTACTTGTTTCCAGCATCTTTGAATCTCCCCCGACTCCAGTGACTCCTTAAATATGATACTTAGTGCCACTGATATTGTGTTTGCGCATTTTTTAAGCACATGAGGGGATATGTCATCAGGACCTGTAGCTTTATGAAAATCTAAATCCATCAGCGCTTTGCATACCTCTGTGGCTGTAAGGTTGATGTTCTCTAATACCGGCCCTTGAGCTTCTATCACTGCAATCTGAGGGGGTGGGGTATTTTCTACTGTAAATACTGACTGAAACTCCTTGTTCAATTCTTTGCAGATCTCTTCGTCCGTCTCAGTGATGCTTCCATCCGCTCTCTTTAGCCTTAAAACCTGTTCTTTTACCTTCAGTTTTCCTCTGATAAAGCTGTGGAAAAGCTTGGGATTTTCTTTAGCCTTCCTGGTGATGTCCCTCTCATAATCTCTCTCTGCCTCTCTCCTTTTACTTAGGTAGTCATTTCTTGCTCTTTTGTAGGTTTGCCAGGCATTTATGTTTTTTCTCCTCCTGTACCTTTTCCAGCATTTGTCTCTCCACTCCTTAGCTCTTTTACACCCATTATCGAACCATTTCTCTCTGGCATGAATTACACCTACTTTGGTGACAGGTATGCAGCAATCTACTATCTTCCCATATTTCTCACAAAAGATGTCATACATTTCTTGTACAGATTTGTTGTAAAATAAGGTTCTCCAGTCAATAACTGCAAAAAGCTCATTCATTTTGATGTAATCTCCTTTCGGATAGTTCCTCCTCATGTCCTCAGTGACTCTACTCTCAGGAAGAATGTCTTCAATGATATACTCCATCAACAACACACAGTGGTCACTCTTTCCAATTGGTGGTTCATACTCAATATTTTCAATATCCAACACATTATCTGTGAACACTAGATCAAGTAGTGATGGCTCATCCCCACCCCTGGCTCTTGTTGGTTCCATTACATGTTGGTGTAGGAAATTCCCTTGTACGCAATCTAGGAATCTTGCCCCAAATGAGTCCTCACCACTGTGTAGGTCAAGATTTATCCAATCTATCTCTTTATGATTAAAGTCTCCCATAATCAAAAGCCTACATTTTTTCTCCCGTGCCATGTTAACAACTGAGTTTATGACTTCAATAGTACCTATATGACTTTCCTCATAAATTTCAAGCCTATTTTGGTTCCTTGGTGGGTTGTATACAACAGTTATTATAATGCTCTCTGACCCAGTATTTATGCGAGCAACAAGAAATTCCCTGAACTCACTTTCTATAGCCAAGTTTATTTCTTCAACTTGAATCCTCTCACTTATGAGCAGTGCTATCCCTCCACCAGTCCTCTCAGATCTTTCGACCCTTAGTATTCTGAAGCCCTTAGGAAAAACTGTGACACTGTTTATGTCCTCACTCAACTTAGTCTCTGTAATTGCTACTATATCTGCCTTACTGTTGTGAATCCTATCTTTTAATTCTACTGCCTTACCAGCTAATCCATCAGCATTTGTGCATAACAATCTTAATGAGGCCCCATCCCCTGATCTTCTGTCATTATCTTCTTTATCTCTCCTTTGTCTGGAAGTATTCTGTAACGAAAATTTTTCTTCTCTTCTTCATTTCTTTCATCATTTAACCTTCTTGCCTCTTGCAACAAGTTTTTGATCTTTCCCATCTCTTCCTGTGTTCTGTATCGTCTAATGAACACTTCTTTGCATTCTTGAAGGTCTTTTAGACTTTTTTTTCTCAACAATATTCCCCTACATGTTTCCCTTCTCTCAAAGGTTACTTTTGTTGGTCTCGGCTTTCCTTCCCTCGAATATTTACCTAGTTGGTGTATGTTTACAATATCCTCAGGACCACATACTACTCCAAGCTTTCTTATCAGGTCTACAACGCTAGCTTTATTTTCTTCAAGTCTCCTCTGCCATGTTGGCTCCTGGGATTCACTTATGCCTGAGATTACCACTGTCTTCTCCTTATCAAGTGCCTGTCTGATGAGTGGGTTTGCCCTTTCCATCACAACGTCTTTCATTTTTTCGATTACTGTCTCTTTATAGTCAACTGTTTGTATGTGTGTGTGTGTGTGTGTGTGTGTGTGTGTGTGTGTGTGTGTGTGTGTGAGACACCGGGATTGGCAAAGAAACTTGAACTCACTGGGTTCGGATACTAAGAAAACATTTTTAAAAAGTAGCAGCTTAAAGACAAAGCAAAAATAACATATTGATAAACAATAAAAAGACAACCAGAAAGAATAGTCAAAGTAAGCAAGACCTATAAATATGGCGGGATTAGGTAAACAGATGAAAAAAAAAAAAACTTTCGGCGCAAGATGCTACCAACAGTGTCATAGTTGGTAGCGCCCAGTAACAGTAATTATGTGTCCTAGATTCGAGTCCAAGCCCGGGGCAAAATATGATTCATGTTTTTACATATGGTAATGTGCTTATTTGATTATCATTGAAGCCTATATAACATGAGTTTTTATTTAAGTTTTGCAATGTATTCGTTACCCTGAGTGCATGCCCTTGTAAACCTCAGACAGTAGCGGGGCGCAAACCCTAGACCTGACATATTCTCTCTGAATGCCACTATGTTCATATTACAGATTCCTCAACCTCACTCGTGGCTTCATTTTCTGTAATAAGAACATAGTGGCATTCAGATAGAATGCGTTCATTCCTAAGTATAGCAGATATAAGCTATACGGTTGGATTCTTTTTAACCTTCTATGGTGTAGTTGATAGCGCCTTGACTTAGTAATTATAAGTCCTAGATTCAAGTCTCGGTCGGGGTAAAAAAATGATTCATGTTTTCACATATGTAATGTGCTTGTTTGGTTATTGAATGGCCCGAATGAGATTGGGAATTGAATTAAATGCGAAAATGAAGCCACGAGTGAGGTTGGGGAATCTTTAATATGAACATAGTGGCATTCAGATAGAATGCATTAATTCCTGAGTATAGCAGATATAAGCTATAAGGTTGGATTCCTTTTAACCTTCTGTGATGTAGTTGGTAGCACCTTGACTTAGTAATTATAAGTCCTAGGTTCAAGTCCCGGTCGGGGTGAAAAAAAAAAGATTCATATATATATCTCTGGGTCCTCTGTACTTAGGCTATTTTTTTCTGTCTGTCGTTTTCCTTTGTGTGACATTACCTCATCTCTGCCTTGCCCTTAACCTTTTTCTTTTCCTTCGTCTTGGTATTTTCTTGTGCCCGGGACTTTAATGATGAGGGCAGTTTCTGCCTGTCCCGCTTTCACTCTCTTAAAAAAAAAAAAAAAAAAAAAAATATATATATATATATATATATATATATATATATATATATATATATATATATATATATATATATATATATATATATATATATATGTTTCTTTGTTTGTTCCGGTTTTACGTCACGGAATCCCTTTTCTACCAATGGCTAGGACGGTTGCCTTCTTGCGAAGTACTTGTTTTGGCAGATGTAATCCTTACACTGAGTGCATGCCCTTGCTAACCTCAGACCGTGACGGGGCGCGAACCCTCGACCTGACGCCTCAGAGTCGCGGACACTACCGATTGAGCCACGGTGACTACATATATATATATATATATATATATATATATATATATATATATATATATATATATATATATATATATATATATATGTTGTGTTCATGACACGAAGACAACAATATATAGATCAATTCACACTTCAAAAGGCATACAGAATAAACATCAGATGCTCAAAAGTTTCACCCTCCACCAGGCCTCATTAGGAAATAATGAAGCCCGATGGAGGGTGAACATTTTGAGTGTCTGCTGTTTTTTCTGTAGAATCTTTCAAGTGTGTATTGATATATATATATATATATATATATATATATATATATATATATATATATATATATATATATATATATATATATATATATATATATGGAGATTTGTAGCTCGCGGATTGGTCGGTGCAGCAACTGCTTCTTCCCATCTACCTCCAGACTCTGGAACTCTCTTCCTCTTTCTGTCTTTCCTAATTCTTATGACCTGTCATCCTTCAAAAAACAGATCTATCGTTGGCTCATGGCATCAGCCGCCCGTTGCGATACTACAGCTGAAGGTTTTTTAACATAAATAGGTCTGTCCAGGACAGTTCGATGTTAAGTCTTCCTTCAGTTACGGTTCTTTTTCTATGCCTACAGCTACACTGAATATTCTTGGATATTCATCACACATATTTTATCCCTTCACATCTGACAAGGCATTACACTCTCCATCTCTGTTTCTCTTTATGTATTCTTCGTTCTCAGGCCCGATGAGGGCTATTTTATTTTATAATTTTTTTGGGAGGGGGCTCGTCCTGGTGTGACAATCATTAAAAAAAAAACAAAAAAATCTCAGGGCCTAGTCCTGCATATTTCTGGGTCCTCTGTACTTTGACTGTTTTTTCTGTCTGTCGTTTTCCTTTGTGTGATATTACCTCATCCCTGCCATGTCCTTAACCTTTTTCTTTCCATCGTCTTGGTATTTTCTCGTGCCCGGGCCTTTATTGATGAGGGCAGTTTTTGCCTGTCCCGGTGTCACACGCATAATATATATATATATATATATATATATATATATATATATATATATATATATATATATATGAATCATACTTTACCAAGACCGGGACTCGAACCTAGGACATATAATTGTTGTGCCAAGGCGCTACAAATTACACCATTGAAGGTCTAAAAGAAAAAATCCAACTTCAAAGCTAATTGCCTTGCTAGGAATGAACACATTCTTTCTAATTTTTTTTTTTTTATTATAGATTCTCCCAACCTCACTTGTTGCTCCGTTTTTGCATTTAATTCAAATCCCAATCTATATAGGCATCAATAATAATCAATTAAACACATTAACATATGCGAAAACATGAATTATGATTTATCACGACCAGGCCTCGAACCTAGGACACAATTACTCTGCCAAGGCACTACCAACTACACCACTGAAGGTCTGAGAGAAAGAATCCAACCTCAACGCTAGCTGTCTTGCTAGGAATGAACACATTCTTTCTGAATGCCTTTTTGTTCATATTACAGCTTCTCCCAACCTCACTTGTAGCATCGTTTCCACATATAATTCAAAGCCCAGTCTATATAGCTATCAATAATAATCAAATAAACACATCAACATATTTGAAAACAAGAATCATATTTAACCCCGACCTAGACTCGAACCTAGGACACATAATTACTGTGCCAAGGCACTTCCAACCACACCAATGAAGGTCTAAAGGAAAGAAGCCAACCTCAAAGCTAACTACCTTGCTAGGAATGAACGCCTTGGCACAGTGATTATGTGTCCTAAGATCAAGCCCCAGTCGAGATAAAATATGTGTCATATGTTTATCTGAAAAAATAAATAAATAAATAAATAAATAAATAAATAAATAAATAAATAAATAAATAAATAAATAAATAAATAAATAAATAAATAAATAAATAAATAAATAAATAAATAAATAAATATATATATATATATATATATATATATATATATATATATATATATATATATATATATATATATATGATCCACACCGTTTCTCAGTTAATCCTGTAGATATGTATCACTAATGCGCTGTCTAACCAACACCACATGAAATTCATGTGAGTACTATTTAAATTGGAAACTCGCTAATACCTTCTCCTAAATGATAAGCATGATTGGCGGAAATTACGTAATGAATGAAGGAAAAATTTAGATAAAATATGGAACATGTTGGCTACAAATATTAATAATAATAATAATAATAATAATAATAATAATAATAATAATAATAATAATAATAATAATAATAATAATAATAATTAAAACAACAACAACAATAATAATAATAATAATAATAATAATAATAATAATAATAATAATAATAATAATATTCTATATAAAAGAGCCATATCATCCCTTATAAGAAGGTAGGTGGCTGAGTTAAAGCAAAATACCTTGCCTCTTTATGAGAAAGAAAGTACAGAGGGGATTCCCAGTCCCCTTGCTCCACTCCATTTAATAGACTTTTACGACACACAGAGGAAGTACAACAACAACAACAACAACAACAGATAAGAAAAATAATAATAATAATAATAATAATAATAATAATAATAATAATAATAATAATAATAAAAATAATAATAATAATAATAATAATTATTATTATTATTATTATTATTATTGATCTGAGAGAGAGACAGCTGGAGGAGGAGCAAGTGATGGACCGGAACCAGTGGAGACGACTAGTGAAGATATGCGACCCCATATGAAAATGGGAACGCAAATAGAGGAAGAAGAAGAAGAAGATTGATCTGAGCTGGTTTGCAGCCAGAGTAGATATGAATGTTCTGAGATGAATTGGCCCTGTGGAAAGGATAAAAAGGTGATGAATGCGAGAGTTGATGGGAGAAATGCTAGAGGGAGGCCTAGGTTTGGGTGGATGGATGGAGTAAGGAGAGCCCTGAATGATAGGAGGATGGATGTGAGGAAAGCAAGTGAGCGTGCTAGGAATAGGAATGAGTAGTGAGCGATTGTGACGCAGCTCTAATGGGCATTTGCTGTTACCATGGGGCTGCATCTTACAGAGGTAGCCCTGTGGTAGGGCAGTAGGGGAGTTGGCATTTATGAAGCGACACAGGTTGTGGAAGAGCCGGGAGGAAGAGTTATGGCACTCCAGCAGTGTCATCTGAACGGTCGCTAGCTCCCTCGTCATTGCCTATACAGCAAAGTAATCCCCTTAGTGTTTCTTTTTTTTTATGCCGGCTACCCCCCAACTGGGGGAGACAGCCAAGGTAGATAGAGAGAATTATTATTATTATTATTACTATTATTATTATTATAATTATTATTATTATTACTATTATAATTATTATTATTATTATTATAATTATTATTATTATTGTGTTAATAATTGCATCAACATAGATAGATGCAAGATAGACAAACAGGGAGATTGGATATACATATATATATATATATATATATATATATATATATATATATATATATATATATTATATATATATATTATATATATATATATATATATATATATATATATATATATATATATATATATATAGACAGGCAAAAAGATGGATAAATAAGCTAATTATCAGACTGGCTGATGGACAGCTATGCAGATAAAAAGATAGATTTATAGATATGTAGATAGATAGATAAGTAAACAGAGAGCTTGAAGGATTAAGAAATAAACAGGCATATAGAAAGACACAATGTTGAACAGCTAAGTAGATTGATGGAAAAAAATAGATAAAAAAAATAATATTATATATATATATATATATATATATATATATATATATATATATATATATATATATATATATATATATATATATATATATAGATGGATGGATAAGTGAACAGATAGTTAGAAGGATTAAAAGATAGATCGAGAGAGACAATGATAAACAGTTAAGTAGATGGATAGTTATTTAGATAGGCGCACAGAAAGATACACATATAAACAGGTAAATAGACAGATCAACAGTCAATTATCCGGAATGATATTTAGATAGATAGATACATAGAGTTAGATGAAAAGATAGATATATGGATAGGTAGAGATAGATGTATAAACAGTCAGTTGGATATTATGATAGATATCATCAGATAGTTAATTGGATTGGTCTTGAAATTAGGATGGCTGAGTCAGAGCAAAAAAAATTTACTCTTTGTGAGAGAAAATATAAATGTTGGGATGCCCAATCCCTCGCTCCCCCTAATTAGTCGACTTTTACGACACGCAGGAGAACACGGAAGAAGCATTCTTGCTCTCATAGTATTCTTGATTAGCTCAGAAAACATATAACCTATCTATAAAATTCTAAGCATGCATATAATAGGATTTTAAAATTACTTTACTGCACACCTAGTTGACAGGAATTGAGCTAAAGTAAAACCACTGTATTTAATACCTAAATTACTTTACTGCAATACTGTTAGACTGGAAAAGAGTTAAGGCAACTCCACTGTATGCAATAAATAACTTTCTTTATTGCATAATTTTTAGACTTACATAAAGATAAAATAACCCTACAGTATTTAGACTGAAATAAACTAAAGTAATCCCCTTACTGTAATTTGTAATTCTCCTATATCGTATAAAATTCATACCATTTAAATCACGTGCAATAAATATTATGTACAATGAGGATTCACAAGATCATTATGCAATACAATACAATATTACCATTTTATATAAATTTAATTTTTTCCATCTTATCATTATTTTTCCTTTTCCTCACCTAGTTGCCTCCTCTGCTGGAGGAGTCTGTGGCAGTCGGTCACTTTTTACCCATTACATAAAGTGAGAGTTATCAAGATCTGCATCTGATACCAATGATTCCTAAATTACAAAAAGCTTATTTATCTCATTATCTATAATAGCAATATAAAAAATATAGGGGATTTCTGTGTCAAAAACTTCTTCTGTAGTCTTACATTTCAATGGTTGATAGACAGATATACAGATACATAAACGTCTAGTTGGATGTATAAATAGACAGACAGATAAACAAACAAATGGAAAATAGACGGATAGATAGATATACAAACGCATACCATTAGATAAAAAGATAGATAGATAGATAGATAGACAGACAGATAGATAGATAAATAGATAGATAGATAGATAGATGTTAATAAACATGCTAGATTTTTCACGACCAATTAATTTCACGACCGTAAATTTATTATGAAAAAAAAAAAAATTTTAAGTGAATTATATTATTATTATTTTTATTATTATTATTATTATTATTATTATTATTATTATTATTATTATTATTATTATTATTATTATTATTATTATTATAATTATTTTTATGATTATTATTATTATTATTATTATTATTATTATTATTATTATTATTATTATTATTATTAGTAGTAGTAGTAGTAATAATAATAATAATGTGGCACTAGCTGCAGTAGATGATTAATCAGTCACAGGAAAAAGAAAATTATTCTTCACTTTTTTGCAGCATTCCTCTTTAATCTAAGCTCAGACATTTAAAGGTTATTCTTAATAAAATTTAATTGAAAGAGCGACTTCTTGTTACCCTCTAAGAATAGAATGAACATGAATTATCCATAGTTAATCGATTACCTGGTCATTCACCTGGGAGCTATTGGCTTCGTTCATACACTCCTCAAAATTAGATCATTTTGGGATGCGGAAGGACTCAACGAACGCACCCTGCCCCCCTTACCAACAAGGTAAAAAATCCCTATTTAAATAATTACATGACTACTAGTGGTTAGATGGACTGACCAATAGACAGACAGATAGAGAGATAGATATACAAAATGTACAAAGATAGGAAGATAAACATTTCTAGAAAGTGACTGTTAGATAGATAGATGAATAGATAGATAGAGAGATAGATAAAGTGATATAAATATACAGATAAATGGAAACACATATAGATACTTAAATAGACGGATAAACAGATAAAGACTGATGGACTGATATATAATTAGATAGTGAGGTTTATGAAAAGGAATTACTCCAACAATGGCTTCACCTACCCAAAAACATGCTCTAAATAGATGAAGTGTCTGGAAACAGTGTCTGGTGCTCAGTTTTCAACCAACCATAATATTCTCAGTACAATAAGAGCAGCAACTAATTCACTTTCATATAAGATTGAAACTAAAACTTATTAAATCTCTCAAAAAAAAAAAAAAAAACACACACACAAGGTAGACACAACAGCAAAGGAAAATCCAATGGAGCAAGATCTGCACTGTACATAGGTCCTTTCCTTTCTTCCCCCCCTCCCCCCACCTTTTTTTTCCCTTCGGGATAGAAAATAATATTGGGAAAAGGGTGATCACCAACCCACAGCACTAAGTTACATAAAGACTAAGTGTAAATATTGCAAGGAAATTTACACTTTAGGCACTTCCTATGACTCATAGAGCTTCCTCAATTATAAGGATAACGACTACTACTACTACTACTACTTCTACTACTACCACTACTACTAACCAAAAACACAATTGCTAATGCTACAACAACAATTACTTCATGAAATACTGCCACTCTTACTACAACTAAACTACAACACAACTATTAATGATGCTCAAACAACAATAATAATACTACTACTACTAAGCAATAACATCGCAACTACTAATCCTGATACAGCAACAAAATCAACATCGGATAGGTAAATCTCCATCACCACTACCACCACTACTACTACTAAACAACAACAAAAACGTGATTGCAAATGCTGCGAAAACAACTAATAACATCACCATCGCCACTACTTCTATTATTACTACTAATACTATTTGTACAGGTACTACCTCTGGTGAGAGAGTAAAGGATGTTCGCAATTCTCCAATGCTAATTTTCTGCAAGACTGCATGCAAATACGACCACTGAGGGAAGCCACGGCTATTTCAGATGAAGATATTTAGCCGCGTGTTCACAAAAGACGGATTAAAAAAAAAACAATAAATAAAACTCTTGAATACCTTTTGAACATCAAGAAAAAACTGACATTCAAAGAGAAAATGCCAACAATAACTGAGAATAGAAGAAGAAGAAGAAGAAGAAGAAGAAGAAGAAGAAGAAGAAGAAGAAGAAGAAGAAGAAGAAGAAGAAGAAGAAGAAGAAGAAGAAGAAGAAGAAGAAGAAGGAGGAGGAGGAGGAGGAGGAGGAGGAGGAGGAGAAGGAGGAGGAGGAGGAGGAGAAGAAGAAGAAGAAGAAGAAGAAGAAGAAAAGAAGGAGGAGGAGGAGGAGGAGGAGGAGGAGGAGGAGGAGGAGGAGGAGGAGGAGGAGGAGAAGAAGAAGAAGAAGAAGAAGAAGAAGAAGAAGAAGAAGAAGAAGAAGAAGAAGAAGAAGAAGGAGGAGGAGGAGGAGGAGGAGGAGGAGGAGGAGGAGGAGGAGAAGAAGAAGAAGCAGAAGAAGAAGAAGAAGAAGAAGGAGGAGGAGGAGGAGGAGGAGGAGGAGGAGGAGGAGGAGGAGGAGGAGGAGGAGGAGGAGGAGGAGGAGGAGGAGAAGAAGAAGAAGGAGGAGGAGGAGGAGGAGGAGGAGGAGGAGGAGAAGAAGAAGAAGAAGAAGAAGAAGAAGAAGAAGAAGAAGAAGAAGAAGAAGAAGAAGAAGAAGAAGAAGAAGGAGGAGGAGGAGGAGGAGGAGGAGGAGGAGGAGGAGGAGGAGGAGGAGAAGAAGAAGAAGAAGAAGAAAAAGAAGCAGGAGAAGAAGAAGAAGAAGAAGAAGAAGAAGAAGAAGAAGAAGAAGAAGAAGAAGAAGAAGAAGAAGAAGAAGAAGAAGAAGGAGGAGGAGGAGGAGGAGGAGGAGGAGGAGGAGGAGGAGGAGGAGGAGGAGGAGAAGAGAATTATTAAAAAACATACTCCTTTTTGATGTAGAATAATAACAAAAGCAACAACCACCACCACAGCAATAAAAATAATAATAATAAATAATAATAATAATAATAATAATAATAATAATAATAAAAATAATAATAATAATAATAATAATAATAATAATAATAATAATAATAATAATAACAATAAAAATAAAAATAATAATAATAATAATAATAATAATAATAATAATAATAATAATAATAATAATAATAACAATAATAATAATAATAATATTAATAATAATAATATCATAAGTATATGAAGTCATGACCTGAAATCTGAACCGAGTTCTGAAGGGAAATAAGTGGGGCTGGAGATCAAGGGTGAAACTGAACACTCTCCCATTATTTTTCTTGGCACTGTCAATGTTTATGATAGGTGACAACAAGATATATGGCTGGATCCATGGGCCTTAGCATCTGGGCGTCAAGTGCCTCAGGAGGTTAAGAGGGGCCAAGGGGTCAACCATTCCCATCACCACAAGACACAAACATTTGACCCGTAGGTATGTACATGCCCCTGGAAAGATACCCAATAGACTTGGGTGATTTGGACCCTCTTCTGGCCAATAGGCCTGTTGAAATAGCCCCTCCCAAAAGAGGAAGAACTCCGCTTTGGTTCTGGAAGCCTATTGGCTGATCTGTCCAAGCAGATACGCCCTGCCCTTTGGGTCCTTCAAGAATACCCAAGGCAGTCAGACACAGAGAGCATGAATAGATCTCAATTTTGATAGTCATAAGGGAAAGGGGCATTGAGGCGTCGGATACATTGTACTCTTAAATAAACTTAGTTTAAACGAACCACCACTTCTCCGTTCTTACCATGCACACTTCTGGTAAAAATTGTAACGTAGTGATTAGCACTATGATAGTGGTGGCAACATGGTATGGATTACGCCAGAGAAAAAGGAAAGAGAAAATTTTTTTTTTATAGAAGTGACAATTATTATGCCAGTTGAAACCCGTGCGAAGACAAAAAGAATGGCAAATGTAGAAGAACAATACTCCTTGGTGCATGAAATGACGAAAGAGGACAAGAATCGCAAAATCCTCAAATTAGAGGAGCAAGTACGACGCCTACAAACCAGTGCCGAGGCCGCTCCGTCGTGAAGAAACTTGGTCGACAGGTACAGCGCCAACAGCGAGACCGACGAACAGCCTGCCACTCCGAACCCAGCGGTAATGCATGGAGTGCAACAGGCCGTGCCCCCAACTCGTGCCCTTGTTGGAGAGGCGCCCTGAGTCAGAGACTGTCCTTTATACTTTGATGGGGCAAATGTAATAGGCCTTGATGAACCCATCCATATTCCCCGCGGCTGACTTCCTGAAACATTTGGCTCTGCAGATGAGAAGCGCCGAGTGGACCGATGAGTACCGCATAAACGAGGTGGTACAAAGGTGCACTGGATTTGCATCCAAGATGGTGGGCGAAGAAGAGTGGTCGCAGATTAAAAATTGGGAAGCTTTTAAGGATCGATACTTAAAGTATTTTACAGTGCGACAGAGTGAAGAAACGCTAATAAACAAAATTGAAAATAGTGCTCGAATACGCAGAGAACAGTTGAATTGGTATGAGAAGAGGTTTGAATCCTTAACTAACTCAGTAAGTGAGATCGCCGATAATACGCATATGCCGCAAAGTATTGTGCGGAGTGCTCTACGAAACACCGTTCCGGAGAGGTGCCATTACCTGCTAAAATCTAACATTACATACCAGTTCCTGACCTAGTGCAACTGCTATCGAATTGGTCTCTCGGAAGAAAAAAATTAACAGGAAAGGCTTCTAAATGTGACAGCGATCCCCGTCACAGCCATGGCGAGCGAACAAGGGCCGAGGTCCCGAGCAGCGAAGAGAGAAAGATGCACGAATTGTCACTGCCTGGGCCACCGATGGGAGCAGTGCGCACAAACGGGGAGCGCAGGCACGCACTGCTTCAACTGCCTAGGGTCCGGACATCGGGCCACTAGTTTCCCCTCTGAAAGAATGTCATATGGACCATTGCAGGTTCAGAAAAAAAAACTGCAATGCCCCGACGGAACCCTCTGGAGAACTTTCCGGTCACTCAGCGGCGAGAAGCTGCCACTTTTCCGGAACAGGAGATCGTGGATATCACCAGGCCAGCTCCTCAGCCTAGCTATGTACTTGTAGTTTCTGTCTAATGAGTAATGGGATCTTACTAGTAGAAATTGCGTTCGGTGAAATCCGCCAATTTGCTTTGCTACATACGGGCTCAGCCGTATCGTTAGTTGATCGTAATAAAATTGCAGAACCCATTACTAAATTAGATACTTCAGTAGTAATAACTACAGTGGGTGATAATACCCCGAATTTTGTTAAAGTTAAAGAGGTAGTGAAACAAGTGATTGCATTTGAGGGGTGCCCCACAAAATTTAGATGTACCTTCCTTGTATTGCCTATGTTAAGTATTGAACAGGCAAAAGTAATAATTGGATTCGAGGACATGGTAAAGATGGGAATAAATATTGTTAACACACGGGGGACAACTACCATAACTGTACACGAGAGGGAAGTAGTTTCATGTTTCGCTCGTGCTTCAGTGTCTGCATGCCTGACGAAAGAAGAAAACGATGATTATATTGTAACGCATCGGGAAGAAATTATTGAAAGCGGTACTGCATGTGTCTTGGAAGCTATCAACTCTCGGGTAGTCCCGGGCGGACAAGTCTTGTACGCAGAATTTACCAGATAATATGCTGATTTTTTTCCTAGTAAATTGTTGATAATTCCCGACGGATTGCGGAAATTAAGAGCCACGTGTGTCAATATATCGCCGGTCCCGCTAATTATTCTTAGAAACACGAAAATGGCCGAATTCGATGAAGTGCGGCAGTGTTACAGTATTCATGTCGTTGGGTCGCTGACGACCCAGAACATGTCGCAAATTTGCAGGCGTTAGTGAGAGGGTTGAGCGCTGCTGAACAAGCTGCTTTCATGACCGAACTTGTTGCTAAATATCATGATGTTTTTTCCTTAGATTCTGACCCCTCTGGGGAGTGCACACTTATGCCGTTCGATATCAACACAGGAAATCACCCCCCCCCACCTTTGCAAAACCCTACTGCACTCCCTTCGTATACGAGAAAAAATTAGAGGGAATGGTAGCTGATTTAGAGAGAAAGGGCATCATTAGATTATTTAAAAGCCCTTGGCATAACCACATTGTAGTAGTAAAAAAGAAAGACGGAGACCTTCGGCTGAGCTTAGATTTCTGCAAACTAAATTTAATTTAATTAATATATTCACCCTTCCTATACTTGAAGATGTACTGTGTCACATCAGCGGCGCTAATTATTTTACCACTTTCGACCTCCTGGCGGGGTACCACCAGGTAGTCTTAGAAGAGAAGAGTAAAGCTAAGGCCGCCTTTTCAGTGAATAATAAACTCTATGAGTACACACGCCTACCTTTTGGGTTAAAAAACGCCCCCAGTGATTGCAGCAGAATCATGACAGCAGTACTCCTGGGCCTCATAGGTAACGCTATACTAGTATATTTAGATGACTTAGTAATAATCGGAGAGACCTTTGAAGATCACGCTCGGAACCTCATTTCGGTTTTAGAAGCTCTGAGGCAGAATAACCCTCGTGTGAAATTATCTAAATGTCTGTTCTTCAAAGCAGAAATAGAATATCTCAACCACAAATTGTCGTCTGCGGGTGTGGCAGTGTTGCATGATAAAGTAAAACCAATAGAAAATTTTGTGAGACCCAAAACTGGTAAAGATGTTAGATCATTTCTCGGACTTTGCTTGTACTACCGTAAATTTATCGAGAAATACGCGGACATTTCCGGGCCCCAAGATAGACTCCAAAATACGCATCAGATCAGCTGGACGCCTGAGCACGAGGCCGTGTATGTAACTTTAAAGAGTGCCTTAATGTCTACTCAAGTACTTGCTTATCCTAAATTTGATCGATCATTCTATGTCACATGTGATGCCTCCAATGTCACAATCAGCGGAGTAGTATCGCAAGTAGACAATGAGAGAAGGGCCCGCCCCATTAGTTTCTCTTCCCGAGCGCTTACAGACACTAAGCGGCAACATGCAACAATCGAATGAGAGGCACTTGCCATCGTGTTCATGTTAGAAAAATATAAATATTTCCTATTTGGATATCCAGTGATAATTCGTAGCGATCATTTACCCTTGAAGTGTTCCGGTTTTACGTCACGGACTCCCTTTTCAACCAAGGGCTAGGACGGTTGCCTTCTTGCGAAGGACTTGTTTTGGCAGATGTAATCCTTACCCTGAGTGCATGCCCTTGCTAACCTCAGACCGTGACGGGGCGCGAACCCTCGACCTGATGCCTCAGAGTCGCGGACGCTACCGGTTGAGCCACATCATTTACACTTGAAGTACGTGTATGCAAATCCGCTAAATAATCAAAGACTTTCCCGATGGCTATTAAGACTTATGCAGTTTGATATACAGGGGTTTGAGTATGTACCTGGGAAAAGTAACAAAGTAGCCGACGACCTGAGCAGGGGAGTGAGAGAAGTCCCCGCCCTAGCCATTACCCATTTGATGAGAAACGCAAGTCACAGGACTGTGGACACGAACCGTCCTGCGACTAAGGGGGCTGATTGCGATTCTGTGCACACACTCCTTCAGAGTGATGGGGAAAAACACCCTCACGGGGAAAATAAAAGTGTGAATGGGGGAAGTGACGAAGAGAAAAGACAGAGTGAGAGTTGCGAGTATGAACGAGTGAGTGAGCGAGTGAGTATGAATGAGCGGGAGGGGGGCACATGTGGGTGGAATTGCGAGGAGCTCGTAAGGAAGCAAGACAGGGATACGTAGTGGGGGGAGGTGAAGAAACTCTTGCAAGGAATGGGCGTCAAAATCCCTTCTAAAATTCAACGCCGAATCAATTAATTCGTAATAGAAGAAGGAACACTTTATAAAATTTATAAGCGAATGAGTGGAGAATGGGGATACGCGGCAGTACTTCCCGAGGAGTTCCACAGTCACGCCCTCTTTCTGTGTCACGCGAGTCCCGTTCTCGGCCATATGGGAATAGAGAAAACGTATCGTTAGCTAAGTATCCAATTCTACTGGGAAGGGATGTATGAAGACGTTGTAGCGTACATTAAGGGTTGTCATTTGTGCAACTGCTTCAAACGGCAGCGTAGTACGGTCCCACCTGCCCGAATCTGGCCGAGATGCAGTTTTAAATGGGAAAGAGTTCATTGCGACATGATAGGCCCCCTGCCCAGATCATATGATGGCTACTCGTACATTTTCGTACTTACCAACGAATGCACAAGATATACCTTCACGTATGCGATGAAGAATAAGAGCATGGCCTCGGTAGCCATTGCCCTACACCAGTTCACGTTAGTATTTGAATTTCCTCGAGAAGTAGTAACTGATAATGGGCGCAAATTCATGAACGAAGTTTTCCGGGGCTTATGCGAACTAGCGCGAGTTGACCATGTAGCGGTCCAGGCTTATAGACCGCAAGCTAACAGGTTAGTAGAGAGAAGAAATGCCTCCATCATTATACTATTACGACAACTCGCTGCCTCTGATCCCCAAGGATGGAACCTGAAATTGAAACAAGCTGAACACGCTCTCAATTTTGCATATCATAGGTCAATCAGTGACTCCCCCTATTTCCTTGTGTTTGGGGAAGATCCCAAGTTACCTGGGGCACATTTGCCCCACAAAAGCTGTTGCCAGTGTACGATATTGAGAGTCTTAGAACGTTTGTCGTAAATACCGTTAGAAAGACCTACGAACTTATGGCGGCCATCCTGGATAAACAAAAAGAGTCGGTACGCAAAGGAGTATGCTATCAGACATAGCTCAAAGAGGCATGAAGCTAAAGTAGGCGATAGAGTCTACGTAAAAAATGTCAACTGCTAGCATAAAATGTCCCCCTTGTATTTAGATCCATACCGAGTGTTAGAGATAACGCAAGATAATATAACACTTAGAAATTTACGCAGTGATAAAGTTTGCCACTATCATTTCAGATTGGTCATAAATAAGGAGTGCAAGCTGACAAGAAGCGACAACAAGAATTTTACACAGCTGTTTCCCGTGTTTGAAAGAGACGAAGTTGATCCTGAATCCGAAGGAACAGGGGAGGAAACGGCACCCGTCCGCACATCTCCCCGCAAAAGCCAGTCATCTGCAGCCCAGAAGGCAAACCTTGGGCAGTATTGGGGTAGGATAAGAGAGTAATAAAAGGAGGGTAATAAAATATCTAACCGTGCGTAAGTATAGACAAACAAACAGAAAATTATATGTCAAACTTCCCCCTGTCTCCTGAGGTAATTCTGTTGAACAGTCACTCAAAAAATTTAAAATTGAGTTAGCAGAAGAAAATATATATATATATATATATATATATATATATATATATATATATATATATATATATATATATATATATATATATATATATATATATATATATATATATATATATATATATATATATATATATATATATATATATATATATATATATATATATATATATTACTTTATTCTTGTACAACTCCATAAGAGATTATGAAACTTAAGCAAAATTCATTCTTTAATATTGCAAATGATATTATTCTTTTTTTTTCTAATTTTATTACTGCATGCACAGAGTTAATTTTTTGTTTTGAGGGATGGAAACAGCCCTCATGCGAGCAACGTAAAACTCTAAAAATAATTATTGTTTACGATTGTTCACTTTTTTGATATGTATAAGTATTCTCGTATTTATTTAGTTTCTTTGAGCTTTTCAGTGAATGTGTTGGAAGGAATGTAGTCCCTTTTTCTCGAGCCATATGGGGGGGTGGACCGCAAAGTATTTCAAGGCCACCCAGGCAAGTCTCCTCTCCCTCTCTCTCTCTCTATCCATCTCTCATTCTCTCTCTCTCCCGTCTTTCGCCCTACCCAGGACTGAAACGTGGTACTTCCTGATTGTCAACAGAATGTTTCCATTACTGATTCTTTTTATTTTTTCTATTTTTTAACAGCTTTACTAGGTGATAAATATGCGCATGTCTCATTTTGTTTTATAAATTCTTGCATGCCATCACTGCATAAATATAACATAATTAAAGGAATAACAGTGAGAGTTCTTCTACCGCATACCACAATTGTCTTAGAAACAGCTAAGCTCCCACTGACAAATTGGACAGCCAGTAGGTTGGTGTCTATGCTCCAAGATATATATATATATATATATATATATATATATATATATATATATATATATATATATATATATATATATATATACATATATATATATATATATATATATATATATATATATATATATATATATATATATATATATATATATATATATTATGACTATAGGAATTCGAATATGAAAGAGATTGACCAAAAGAAATTGATTTTAACATGAGCAGTATTATGGAATATAAGTATAGAACTCACTTCTTGCCTCAGAATGCCAGAACAATTTGTATATTTCCTGTTATTCCTGATTTAGTGTTGTTGTTTTTAATTTCTTTTCCTATTATTTGCTACAATGAACATGATTATTATTATTGCTATTCTTATTATGTTGGCTGTTATTGTTGCTATCACTCCATGGCCTTTTGCTAATTATTATATTCGTAATGCCATCTGCAGTAACGAAATGACTTGTGATTATTTTTAATTCATACTTTTATGCTAATGTAGTCACTATTAATAAGAGTATCTCTTTAGTGGCTAGCCCCAGTATTTAATGATGTTTTTTAATACATGAAGAAAAGTAATATCATGCATATATAAACTATTTGTGATTCAGCTACTTCCTAAAGGATTGTAGACACCTATCTGAACAGTGTAGATGTATGTGCAAGTACAAACTTATATTCAGGCAGCCCCGACCTGCAAATTCTAAGATTTTAAGTTTCATTTTTTCTCTCAAACGAGTCCCTTTTGCCCATTAAAGAGAAATTGCAAACGCCTACAGGTGCAGGGGAGGTGAAGTATACCCTCAAATGCAGAAATATGAACATTGTTTGTACCCATAGGTCATATAAATTCTTTCTTGCAGTTGTATTAGCGACATTAGGCTCTAATTTCCGGCCTTGGAATTACTTCAGGCTATATTCGTATTTTTCAGCTATTGAAGGGATATGCACCTCCTTTGAGGAGGGGCGTGAGACGTGGTATAGTATAGGACCACCTCAAAAGTTGCATGAAAGCGGGCGGGAGGGGTTCCGGTTGATGCATCAACGCCCTCCCTTTATCAGGCCAGTCTCCAGATAAAAAGAGGATTCGTGGTACATTTTACAACCCGGACCTACCTCAAAGTTGTCAGGTGAAGGACCCGGGAAATTAGAATACAACGAATCTCAAGACCTAGCAAGGCATACAACGGACAGAAGAGAAAACCAAGATCCTTAAATCCCAGAGTTACCTTTAGAGCCACAAAATTGAACTGATAGAAATGGGAAACAAGAAGTCCCCATCGTCTTTGACAATGTCTAGAGGACACAGAAGAAAATGTCCTCTAAGAAAAAAATAATTATAAGTCCAAGTTTTAAGACAAATCAATGCCCCTTATAGAAGTACGATAGGTGTAGGAATTATAGCATAAGGTTTATTAAAATAAATGTCATTTATTAATTGTGCATGCTGAAATCTATTTTTTTTCTAAATAGCATGTTATTAAATATTACAATTTCAAAATTCATACGTACTTATGTTTTATATAATTAAACTAACGTTATAATACTGATTAAATTTAAACTCCTATAACATGTTGTCACTGAGTCGTAGTTACATATTGCAATTGTAATGTTAAGTTTTTATATCCTTTAACTATTATCATTGTTTTAAATCATGATCAAATATTTACCGAAATTATATCCAGCTACACTTTATATTTTTAAAAGTAACGTTATGATCTCAATTTGTTTTTGCTCTTAAGTAATGTTGTTAATGAATACTAGTTGTATATTGTAGTTATAATGCTAAAGTTTACGTTTTTATTTTTATATTTTTAAATACTTAGTGCAAGGAATCTGTTTTTATTAATCTCTCCCCAGAAAACAGATGTTCTGCATATTTTCAACTGTCTAAATAGGATCTCTTTCTTAAGACTTTTAGTAAGCAATAAGAGTAGTTGTACATTCCTGTAATCTGCTTAGAATATCATAGAAACTTGTAAGTATTAGACAACACTTTAAATAATTTTGCCCCATTTTTTTTTTGTAAAACAATGACAGTTAGCATATATAGAAAAAGGCTCTCAGAAGATAGCTGATGCTCCATCTGAAATATACTAATTTCAGTGTGGCGGTGGG
>JAXCGZ010004670.1:0-35689 GCA_037179515.1 Halocaridina rubra | reverse complement strand
TGCTGTTATTTATAATGTAAAGGGTGTTTTTTTAACAGTTCAGGGAGGGTTTATACAGTACGTAAACGAAAAAATAATTGTAAATGAGTATGTATGTCACGTCATCATCACCTCATTCACCGTAATTTTATCTATCACTTTCATAAAAATTTACGTTGCTTGCTGTTATTTATAATGTAAAGGGTGTTTTTTTAACAGTGCAGGGAGGGTTTATACAGTTTGTAAACGAAAAAATAATTGTAAATGAGTATGTATGTCACGTCATCATCACCTCATTCATCGTAATTTTATCTATCACTTTCATAAAAATTTACGTTGCTTGCTGTTATTTATAATGTAAAGGGTGTTTTTTTAACAGTGCAGGGAGGGTTTATACAGTTCGTAAACGAAAAAATAATTGTAAATGAGTATGTGTGTCACGTCATCATCACCTCATTCACCGTAATTTTATCTATCACTTTCATAAAAATTTACGTTGCTTGCTGTTATTTATAATGTAAAGGGTGTTTTTTTAACAGTGCAGGGAGGGTTTATACAGTACGTAAACGAAAAACTAATTTTAAATGAGTATGTATGTCACGTCATCATGACCTCATTCACCGTAATTTTATCTATCACTTTCATAAAAAATTTACGTTGCTTGCTGTTATTTATAATGTAAAGGGTGTTTTTTTAACAGTGCAGGGAGGGTTTATACAGTACGTAAACGAAAAAATAATTGTAAATGAGTATGTATGTCACGTCATCATCACCTCATTCACCGTAATTTTATCTATCACTTTCATAAAAATTTACGTTGCTTGCTGTTATTTATAATGTAAAGGGTGTTTTTTTAACAGTTCAGGGAGGGTTTATACAGTACGTAAACGAAAAAATAATTGTAAATGAGTATGTATGTCACGTCATCATCACCTCATTCACCGTAATTTTATCTATCACTTTCATAAAAATTTACGTTGCTTGCTGTTATTTATAATGTAAAGGTTTTTTTTAACAGTGCAGGGAGGGTTTATACAGTACGTAAACGAAAAAATAATTGTAAATGAGTATGTAGGTCACGTCGTCATCATCACATTCACGGTAAGTTTTCCTATCACTTTCATAAAAATTTACGTTGCTTGCTGTTATTTATAATATAAAGGGTGTTTTTTTAACAGTGCAGGGAGGGTTTATACAGTACGTAAACGAAAAAATAATTGTAAATGAGTATGTATGTCACGTCATCATCACCTCATTCACCGTAATTTTATCTATCACTTTCATAAAAATTTACGTTGCTTGCTGTTATTTATAATGTAAAGGGTGTTTTTTTAACAGTTCAGGGAGGGTTTATACAGTACGTAAACGAAAAAATAATTGTAAATGAGTATGTATGTCACGTCATCATCACCTCATTCACCGTAATTTTATCTATCACTTTCATAAAAATTTACGTTGCTTGCTGTTATTTATAATGTAAAGGGTTTTTTTTTAACAGTGCAGGGAGGGTTTATACAGTACGTAAACGAAAAAATAATTGTAAATGAGTATGTAGGTCACGTCATCATCATCGCATTCACGGTAAGTTTTCCTATCACTTTCATAAAAATTTACGTTGCTTGCTGTTATTTATAATGTAAAGGGTGTTTTTTTTTTATCAGTGCAGGGAGGGTTTATACAGTACATAAACGAAAAAATAATTGTAAATGAGTATGTATGTCACGTCATCATCACCTCATTCACCGTAATTTTATCTATCACTTTCATAAAAATTTACGTTGCTTGCTGTTATTTATAATGTAAAGGGTGTTTTTTTAACAGTTCAGGGAGGGTTTATACAGTACGTAAACGAAAAAATAATTGTAAATGAGTATGTATGTCACGTCATCATCACCTCATTCACCGTAATTTTATCTATCACTTTCATAAAAATTTACGTTGCTTGCTGTTATTTATAATGTAAAGGGTGTTTTTTTATCAGTGCAGGGAGGGTTTATACAGTTTGTAAACGAAAAAATAATTGTAAATGAGTATGTATGTCACGTCATCATCACCTCATTCACCGTAATTTTATCTATCACTTTCATAAAAATTTACGTTGCTTGCTGTTATTTATAATGTAAAGGGTGTTTTTTTAACAGTGCAGGGAGGGTTTATACAGTACGTAAACGAAAAAATAATTGTAAATGAGTATGTATGTCACGTCATCATCACCTCATTCACCGTAATTTTATCTATCACTTTCATAAAAATTTACGTTGCTTGCTGTTATTTATAATGTAAAGGGTGTTTTTTTAACAGTGCAGGGAGGGTTTATACAGTACGTAAACGAAAAAATAATTGTAAATGAGTATGTATGTCACGTCATCATCACCTCATTCACCGTAATTTTATCTATCACTTTCATAAAAATTTACGTTGCTTGCTGTTATTTATAATGTAAAGGGTGTTTTTTTAACAGTTCAGGGAGGGTTTATACAGTACGTAAACGAAAAAATAATTGTAAATGAGTATGTATGTCACGTCATCATCACCTCATTCACCGTAATTTTATCTATCACTTTCATAAAAATTTACGTTGCTTGCTGTTATTTATAATGTAAAGGGTGTTTTTTTAACAGTGCAGGGAGGGTTTATACAGTACGTAAACGAAAAAATAATTGTAAATGAGTATGTAGGTCACGTCATCATCACCTCATTCACCGTAAGTTTTATCTATCACTTTCATAAAAATTTACGTTGCTTGCTGTTATTTATAATGTAAAGGTTTTTTTTTTAACAGTGCAGGGAGGGTTTATACAGTACGTAAACGAAAAAATAATTGTAAATGAGTATGTATGTCACGTCATCATCACCTCATTCACCGTAATTTTATCTATCACTTTCATAAAAATTTACGTTGCTTGCTGTTATTTATAATGTAAAGGGTGTTTTTTTAACAGTTCAGGGAGGGTTTATACAGTACGTAAACGAAAAAATAATTGTAAATGAGTATGTATGTCACGTCATCATCACCTCATTCACCGTAATTTTATCTATCACTTTCATAAAAATTTACGTTGCTTGCTGTTATTTATAATGTAAAGGGTGTTTTTTTAACAGTGCAGGGAGGGTTTATACAGTACGTAAACGAAAAAATAATTGTAAATGAGTATGTATGTCACGTCATCATCACCTCATTCACCGTAATTTTATCTATCACTTTCATAAAAATTTACGTTGCTTGCTGTTATTTATAATGTAAAGGGTGTTTTTTTAACAGTGCAGGGAGGGTTTATACAGTTCGTAAACGAAAAAATAATTGTAAATGAGTATGTGTGTCACGTCATCATCACCTCATTCACCGTAATTTTATCTATCACTTTCATAAAAATTTACGTTGCTTGCTGTTTTTTATAATGTAAAGGGTGTTTTTTTAACAGTGCAGGGAGGGTTTATACAGTACGTAAACGAAAAACTAATTTTAAAAGAGTATGTATGTCACGTCATTATCACCTCATTCACCGTAATTTTATCTATCACTTTCATAAAAAATTTACGTTGCTTGCTGTTATTTATAATGTAAAGGGTGTTTTTTTAACAGTTCAGGGAGGGTTTATACAGTACTTAAACGAAAAAATAATTGTAAATGAGTATGTATGTCACGTCATCATCACCTCATTCACCGTAATTTTATCTATCACTTTCATAAAAATTTACGTTGCTTGCTGTTATTTATAATGTAAAGGTTTTTTTTTTAACAGTGCAGGGAGGGTTTATACAGTACGTAAACAAAAAAATAATTGTAAATGAGTATGTAGGTCACGTCGTCATCATCACATTCACGGTAAGTTTTCCTATCACTTTCATAAAAATTTACGTTGCTTGCTGTTATTTATAATGTAAAGGGTGTTTTTTTAACAGTGCAGGGAGGGTTTATACAGTACGTAAACGAAAAAATAATTGTAAATGAGTATGTATGTCACGTCATCATCACCTCATTCACTGTAATTTTATCTATCACTTTCATAAAAATTTACGTTGCTTGCTGTTATTTATAATGTAAAGGGTGTTTTTTTAACAGTTCAGGGAGGGTTTATACAGTACGTAAACGAAAAAATAATTGTAAATGAGTATGTATGTCACGTCATCATCACCTCATTCACCGTAATTTTATCTATCACTTTCATAAAAATTTACGTTGCTTGCTGTTATTTATAATGTAAAGGGTGTTTTTTTAACAGTGCAGGGAGGGTTTATACAGTTTGTAAACGAAAAAATAATTGTAAATGAGTATGTATGTCACGTCATCATCACCTCATTCATCGAAATTTTATCTATCACTTTCATAAAAATTTACGTTGCGTGCTGTTATTTATAATGTAAAGGGTGTTTTTTTAACAGTGCAGGGAGGGTTTATACAGTTCGTAAACGAAAAAATAATTGTAAATGAGTATGTGTGTCACGTCATCATCACCTCATTCACCGTAATTTTATCTATCACTTTCATAAAAATTTACGTTGCTTGCTGTTATTTATAATGTAAAGGGTGTTTTTTTAACAGTGCAGGGAGGGTTTATACAGTACGTAAACGAAAAACTAATTTTAAAAGAGTATGTATGTCACGTCATCATGACCTCATTCACCGTAATTTTATCTATCACTTTCATAAAAAATTTACGTTGCTTGCTGTTATTTATAATGTAAAGGGTGTTTTTTTAACAGTTCAGGGAGGGTTTATACAGTACGTAAACGAAAAAATAATTGTAAATGAGTATGTATGTCACGTCATCATCACCTCATTCACCGTAATTTTATCTATCACTTTCATAAAAATTTACGTTGCTTGCTGTTATTTATAATGTAAAGTTTTTTTTTAACAGTGCAGGGAGGGTTTATACAGTACGTAAACGAAAAAATAATTGTAAATGAGTATGTATGTCACGTCATCATCACCTCATTCACGGTAATTTTATCTATCACTTTCATAAAAATTTACGTTGCTTGCTGTTATTTATAATGTAAAGGGTGTTTTTTTAACAGTGCAGGGAGGGTTTATACAGTACGTAAACGAAAAAATAATTGTAAATGAGTATGTATGTCACGTCATCATCACCTCATTCACCGTAATTTTATCTATCACTTTCATAAAAATTTACGTTGCTTGCTGTTATTTATAATGTAAAGGGTGTTTTTTTAACAGTGCAGGGAGGGTTTATACAGTACGTAAACGAAAAAATAATTGTAAATGAGTATGTATGTCACGTCATCATCACCTCATTCACCGTAATTTTATCTATCACTTTCATAAAAATTTACGTTGCTTGCTGTTATTTATAATGTAAAGGGTGTTTTTTTAACAGTGCAGGGAGGGTTTATACAGTACGTAAACGAAAAAATAATTGTAAATGAGTATGTATGTCACGTCATCATCACCTCATTCACCGTAATTTTATCTATCACTTTCATAAAAATTTACGTTGCTTGCTGTTATTTATAATGTAAAGGGTGTTTTTTTAACAGTGCAGGGAGGGTTTATACAGTACGTAAACGAAAAAATAATTGTAAATGAGTATGTATGTCACGTCATCATCACCTCATTCACCGTAATTTTATCTATCACTTTCATAAAAATTTACGTTGCTTGCTGTTATTTATAATGTAAAGGGTGTTTTTTTAACAGTTCAGGGAGGGTTTATACAGTACGTAAACGAAAAAATAATTGTAAATGAGTATGTATGTCACGTCATCATCACCTCATTCACCGTAATTTTATCTATCACTTTCATAAAAATTTACGTTGCTTGCTGTTATTTATAATGTAAAGGGTGTTTTTTTAACAGTGCAGGGAGGGTTTATACAGTACGTAAACGAAAAAATAATTGTAAATGAGTATGTAGGTCACGTCATCATCATCACATTCACGGTAAGTTTTCCTATCACTTTCATAAAAATTTACGTTGCTTGCTGTTATTTATAATGTAAAGGGTGTTTTTTTAACAGTGCAGGGAGGGTTTATACAGTACGTAAACGAAAAAATAATTGTAAATGAGTATGTATGTCACGTCATCATCACCTCATTCACCGTAATTTTATCTATCACTTTCATAAAAATTTACGTTGCTTGCTGTTATTTATAATGTAAAGGGTGTTTTTTTAACAGTTCAGGGAGGGTTTATACAGTACGTAAACGAAAAAATAATTGTAAATGAGTATGTATGTCACGTCATCATCACCTCATTCACCGTAATTTTATCTATCACTTTCATAAAAATTTACGTTGCTTGCTGTTATTTATAATGTAAAGGGTGTTTTTTTAACAGTGCAGGGAGGGTTTATACAGTACGTAAACGAAAAAATAATTGTAAATGAGTATGTATGTCACGTCATCATCACCTCATTCACCGTAATTTTATCTATCACTTTCATAAAAATTTACGTTGCTTGCTGTTATTTATAATGTAAAGGGTGTTTTTTTAACAGTTCAGGGAGGGTTTATACAGTGTAAACGTAAAAATATATTGAAATATCTATGTACATATAGGCTGATCCTACTTCGCGGATTTCCTGGTTCGCGCCTGGTCCCGGAACCGAACTACCGCGATAAGTGAGGCAACACTGTGTATGTATATATATATATATATATATATATATATATATATATATATATATATATATATATATATATATATATATATATATATATATATATATATGAAGAAAAGAAGTCTCTAGATATATTGTAAAGAAGGGACATCAGAGATGACTACAATATTTACACAAGTCTTGATGGTTCACTATGCTTTAGATATCTGGGTTGAAGAGGGTAAAGAGAGAAACATCTCCCACTTAGGCAGATTTTCTTCTTCGAAAGTGAAGAAGGCAGATTTTTTCTCCGAAAGTGTCTTCACCATAAGTTCCTCGAAGACCAGGTATGCAAGCTCTCGAAGGCTCCAAGCCTTCATCGTCAGATAGTTTAATAAACACTGAAGAAAAGGACCATCCTGGGAAAAGGCGATGTTTGGAAAGCTCCGCTTCCAATGGTGAAAAAACATCTTTTTCCAGATGTAAGTCCTTAACAATCAGTGTTTAAGTCTTAAAGTTCCTTGGTGTCCGTCCGAAGTACTTATGTTGAAGACACTTTCGGAGAAGAAAATTTGCCTAATGGGGAGATGTTTCTCTCTTTACCCACTTCAACCTGGATATCTAAAGCATATTGTACCATCAAGACTTGTGTAAATATTGTAGTCATCTCTGATGTCCCTTCCTTATAATATGTCTACATTACTGGATTCTTTGGACGGACACCGAGGAACTCTCAGACTTTAACACTGTTTGTTGATTTTTTCACCCGTGGAAGGGAGCTTCCCAAACATCGCCTTTTCCAGGACAGTTCTTTTCATTAGTGTTTATTTAACTGCCTGACGATGAAGACTTGGAGCCTTCGAAGCTTGCATACCTGGCCTTTGAGGAACTTACGTTGAAGACACTTCTGGAGAAGAAAATCTGCTTCAGTGAGAGATGTTTCTCGCTTTACCTTCTTCAACCCGGATATCTAAAGCATAGTTTACCATCAAGACTTGTGTAAATATTGTAGTCTTCTCTGATGTCCCTTCCTTATAATATATATACACCTAGTTCTCAGAATAACGCCTAGATAAGTTCTCAGAAGTGTCGGGTAAATGGAAAATCGCGTGAAAAAACGAGTAATTTTCCATAGGAAACAATGATAAGGGCATAGATACGTTCCAAACCTTACATAGACACACCATGCCAAAGATATAAGATAAGTAAAAAACATATTTTATTACTACATAGCAAAGCAGAAAGCCCTGTATCTATTATAAGAGTATACAAAAGATATTCATATTCACTTTACAGCTAGAAATTAACATACATTACTGTACTGTATTATGCAGTGGGCAACAGTCATACAGTACACTTGGACATGCATGGTGGCCGTGAGCAAGTAACTTCTACGGTAGAAGAGGAGGAGGATACAGGAGAACGAAGCTCTATCTGTAAATGTAAACAAAGATAAAATAAAAATTATAAACCAAAGCAACACTAAAAAATGAAACAAAAATTAAGTATGCAATGCCTAAATCTACCATATGACAAATTATAAAAAACTTAATCTACATTCTCTAGAGAGGCGCAGAGTTAGGGGGGATATGATTGAGGTGTCTAAATGGTTTAAAGGTATTAACAAGGGTGATATTAATAAAGTTTTAAAAATTCATGATCAAGCCAGAACTCGTAATGGGTAATGGATTTAAGCTTGATAAATTTAGGTTCAGAAGGGAAATTGGTGAAAATTGGTTTAGTAATACCATAGAGTAGCTGATGCATGGAACAGGAATTCCTAGTTGGATAATAAATGCCAATACCTGTATATATATATATATATATATATATATATATATATATATATATATATATATATATATATATATATATATATATATATATATATATATATATATATATATAGATATATATATATGCACAGTGTTCCCTCCCTTATCGCGGTAGTTCGGTTCCGGGACCCAGCGCGAACGAGGAAAATCGCGAAGTAAGATCAGCCTTAAAAAAAAAAAAAAAAAAAATAAGATGATTATCACACCAGGACAGGCCAAAAGTTATAAAATAAAACGACCTTTATCAGGCTGTAAAGAGAAACAGAGATGGAGAGTGTAATGACCTGTCAGATGTGAAGGGATTATAAAAGATGTGTAATGCATATCCAGCTCTCTCATGTGTTTACTATACCTCTGCATTACCTTCATGATATCTATTCTAAAACTTCTCCTTAGATCTTCTTCTTATTATTTTTATTATTATTATTGGCAACAATAATTTTCCTTTGATGATGATTGGGGAGATTATTATTATTATTATTATTATTATTATTATTATTATTATTATTATTATTATTATCGTCATCATTATTACTACGAATTCGTAATTAAACCATTATTTTTACTATAAATAATATAGTTTTGGTTGAATGAACAAGAGTTACTTAAAGATTCTCTCCTCTCTCTCTCTCTCTCTCTCTCTCTCTCTCTCTCTCTCTCTCTCTCTCTCTCTCTCTCTCTCTCTCTCTCTCTCTCTCTCTCTCTCTCTCTCTCTCTCTCTCTCTCTCTCTCTCTCTCTCTCTCTCTCTCTCTCTCTCTCTCTCTCTTCTCTCTCTCTCTCTCTCTCTCTCTCTCTCTCTCTCTCTCTCTCTCTCTCTCTCTCTCTCTCTCTCTCTCTCTCTCTCTCTCTCTCTCTCTCTCTCTCTCTCTCTCTCTCCTCTCTCTCTCTCTCTCTCTCTCTCCTCTCTCTCTCTTCTCTCTCTCTCTCTCTCTCTCTCTCCTCTCTCTCTCTCTCTCTCTCTCTCTCTCTCTCTCTCTCTCTCTCTCTCTCTCTCTCTCTCTCTCTCTCTCTCTTCTCTCTCTCTCTCTCTCTCTCTCTCTCTCTCTCTCTCTCTCTCTCTCTCTTTTCTACCCAACCCCCACACTCTTTGTCCCAGCCAACTAGGGAGGGGCACTTTACACAGTTTTTAAAAGTAAATAAACCAACAGATGTACAAACAATGATGAGCCCTTAATAATAATAATAATGATGATGATGATAATAATGTCCACAATCATCATCAAAGGAAAATTATTGTTGCCAATAATAATAATAATAATAATAATAATAATAATAATAATGATGGTAATAATAATAATAATAATAATATCTAAGCAGAATTATTGGAATAGACATCATGAAAGTAATGCAGAGGTATATTAAAACCCAGCAGAGAGCTGCTGGATATTCATTACACATCTTTTATAATTCCTTCACATCTTACAGGTCATTACACTCTCCATCTCTGTTTCTCTTTACAACCTGATAAAGTCTGCTTTATTTTATAATTTTTTGGGCCCATCCTGGTGTCACAATAATCTAAAAAAAAAAAAAAAAAAAAAAAAAAAAAAAAAAAAAACAAAAAAAAAAAAAAAAAAAAAAAACAACGATACTGTGAGAACGTGAACTAAGAAACGTGTATAACCAGGGGAACACTGTATATATATATATATATATATATATATATATATATATATATATATATATATATATATATATATATATATATATATATATATATATATATATACACCTAGTTCTCAGAATAACGCCTAGATAGGTTCTCAGAAGTGTCGGGTAAATGGAAAATCGCGTGAAAAAACAAGTTATTTTCCATAGGAAACAATGATAAAGGGCATAGATACGTTCCAAACCTTACATAGACACACCATGCCAAAGATATAAGATAAGTAATAAACATATTTTATTACTACATAGCAAAGCAGAAAGCCCTGTATCTATTTTCAAGAGTATGCAAAATATATTCATATTCACTTTACAGCTAGAAATTAACATACATTACTATACTTTATAATGCAGTGGGCAACATTTATACAGTACACTGGGACATCCATGGTGGCAGTGAGCAAGTAACTTATGTGGTAGAAGAGGAGGAGGCTGCAGGAGAACGAACCTCTATCTGCAAATGTATACAAGGATATAATAAGAATTATAAATAACCAAAGCAAGACTAAAAAACGAAAACAAAAATTAATTATGCAATGCGTAAATCTACCATATGACAGATTAAAAAAACTTAATCTACATTCTCTAGAGAGGCACAGAGTTATTAGGGATACTATTGAGGTGTATAAATGGTTTAAAGGGCTTAACAAGGGTGATATTAATAAAGTTTTAAAAATTCATGATCAAACCAGAACTCGTAATGGGTAATGGATTTAATCTTTTATAAATTTAGGTTCAGAAGGGAAATTGGTGAAATTGGCTTGGTAATACTGTAGAGTATTCCTAGTAGGATAATAAATGCCAATACCTTAGACACCTTCAAATGTAGATTAGATAGACATATGACAGAGGTAGGGTGGGTGTATATATAATGTATAATGATGATGATCTTTTCTTATCGTAATCCTCTTTGTACTGGTGGAAGAAGCCTCCGCGGGTGCTTATTTACTATATTATTATTATAATTATTATTATTTTTTTTTAATATAGTATATAACACCCGCGGAGGCTTCTTCCACCAGTACAAAGAGGATTACGATAAGAAAAGATCATCATCATTATACATTATATATACACCCACCCTATTGGGTAGAATAGAATGTTGGAGAGAGAGAGAGAGAGATTATTTTTTATTTTATTAATTTATTGCGCCAAGGCGTCAGACATTACATGAGTTCATACAAATAATGCTTCAAATGGATACAAAATCAAGAATAGAACATAGTTTACAGGGAGGTGTACACATTGATAAAACATTGCTGCATACTAACACACAACTCACAGTATGGCAGCACAGAGTACATTATATACAAAAGTAAAGCTCAGAAAAACGCAGAATGCACAAACAGAATTATACAGCAACATACAGAAACTATATGTATAATTCAATATAATTAATGGCCACCAAAGTGAGGATAACGAGCAAGAATAACATCAAGGTTGTCATCATTAAGTAAAAATGAGCAGATCTGTATTTAGTTCTGACCTCGTGGTAAAACATCTCTCACTGTGGGGCACGGAAGACAATAGTGGTCAAGAGTGTTAGCATTAGGACGGTCGCATAATTTACAGGAGGTGTACTGTGGCATATCTAGAGTCTGGGAGACCTGCCATAAAGGCCGATACCCCATTCTGAGCCGAGCACTAACTACATTGTTTTCCGCACCATTAACCCGCGTCTGCGATACTTGTAGCGACTGTGAAAAAAGTGATCATGGTGCTGTATGGACACACTGTTGGCCCTCTCCGTGTCCCTGCGCTGGACCGTCATGGCAAACCCAGCTGAGTAGATGACGTTACGTAGGCATCGGAGGGAGGGCTCAGCGTCCACAGCATGCCCATCCAGCATACAGGCCGCCTTGGCAAGACGATCCGCTGTGTCATTGCCAGTCCGCCCAATGTGAGATGGCGTCCATACAAACGACACAACAAGAGAAGCATCGTGAGCGGCCGCGAGGCGACATAGTATATCTCCCACAGCACAGCCACAGATGGGTCTTGGCGAGGATAGGGCTTGTAGGGCCGATTGGGAGTCACAAATTATTATCCCATTCACTCGTCGTCGAACAAGGAGTGTCACGGCATCCAAGATGGCATTCAGTTCACAGTAGGTGGAGCTCGACGAGGTGGGTAGTCTACGGCCAATCCATGAATCAGCCGGCATAGGCGGCTCCATGGTGGGGGAAAACACAGCACATGCCGCCCTCCCATCTGCTTGCACAGAACCATCAACATAGACGTGGTGTGCTGCAGGGACAGACGTGGACACATCAGCGATAGTCTCCAGAGCTAACTGTCTCTGCAAGGGGGGATAGACATCCTTCGAGGTCGGTGTATATGTGACAGCGGGGAGGGGGACACGCCAGGGTGGTAAATCTGGGACAGCCGCCTGCACTGGCAGGTCGATGTCAAGGCCACGGAGAATGTCACTCACCACCCTGATAAGGTTATGACCTCCTGCTCGAAGTGGGAGCCTGGGTGCGTCTGGATCCAGGGACGTCCTCATGACAGCAGAGAAGTACGGAGCAAGAAAGGGGTAGTGAAGACACTTAACAGTAAAATAGGACACATTGGCATAAATCCTCTCCACAAGAGGGGGCAAGGGGAGCTCCAACTGCATACTCACAATACGGGTAGAGAGAGAACATCCCAAGATAAATCTCATGACTCGATTCTGGAACTTTTCAAGAGGCTCGAGAGCTGGTCTAGGAAGTTGACACAAGGCAGGAGACAGATAGTCAACCACTGACCGAAGTAGTAGGATGTAGAGGGTCCTTGCCACTGGGATGGAGACTCCTGCAGCATTGTTGGCAAGCCACTTGACAGGTGTAAAGCGGGGCTCCAGACGGTCAAGAAGGCTCTTCACAAAGGGATGAATTCGTTGACGTGCAGGTATAGCTGGGGTGATCCGGACTGGTGCACCTAAATACGTGTACTGTGTGCAGTGAGGGATGACATTACCACCCATGGCGAATGCGGGCAGTGCTCTGCAGTTGCGTGAAGTAAAAATCCTGCTTTTTTCTGGGGAGATAATAAGGCCACAGGAGGTAGCAGACACGTAAAAATCATGGAGCATGTGCTGAAGGTCGTGAGTTGAGGTCGTGTGGATGCATATGTCGTCTGCATAGCAGGTAACTGTAGTACCGGGGATGACAGGAAGGAGGGAGAGTAGACGATGCATAAGGATATTGAACAGAAAAGGACTTGGCACACCCCCTGGAGGAGTACCCAGTTCAAACCGTTCATAGGAGCAATACGACCCTTTAAAAAGGACACTTGATGTTCTGTTGCAGAGATATCCCCGTATCCATTTCAGTATGTTCCCCCGAACTCCAAAGTCCACCAGCTGGTCAAGAATAATTTCCCTGTTGGCAATATCGAAGGCAGATTTGAGGTCCAGGAAGGCGACCACACTGGTGGGAGAAAAAACTTTATTTCCATTTCATTATACAATGGGTATTCGTCAGCCGGGACAAGCCCCAACCCCCCACTGTGGTGTCCAACCACAGCAGTTCCTGCCAGTAAACAGCTTAAACTCTCGGTCTTGGACGGGAACCGATCTTTCGACCTCGTGAATGCGAAGCCAGCGCGTTACCACTGTACTAGCCAGCAGTAGAGTTCAGCGAGGCAGTGATGTGTGCTCCGTTGTGGGAGGAAACCATAAAGACTGGGGGAGAGTTTATCCTGTAGACGGTGCATGAGCCGGGCAAGAAGGATGCGTTCAAACACTTTGCTGAAGCAGGAGGTGAGGGAGATAGGCCTAAATTTGTCGGTTCCAGGTTTTGGTAGAGGAGAGAGAGAGAGAGAGAGACATCTTTAATTAACTTTTGTTCATTCAACCAAAACTACATTATTTATTGTAAAAATAATGGTTTAATTACAAATTCGTAATAATAATGATATTAATAATAATAATAATAATAATAATAAGATCTAAGGAGAATTTTTGGAATAGACATCATGAGAGTAATGCAGAGGTATATTAAAACCCAACAGAGAGCTGTATATTCATTACAGATCTTTTATAATCCTTTCACATTTGACTGGTCATTACACTTTCCATCTGTTTCTCTTTACAGCCTGATAAAGGCTGTTTTATTTTATAATTTTTGGTCCATCCTGGTGTCACAAAAAAAAAAAAAGGGGGGGGGGGGGCGTTATTCGCGAAATCCGAGTTTTTTACTATTATTTTATGGGGGCGTTATTGCAATTTCGCAGATAAAAAAATCGCGTATAAAAGGAACAAGGTATATATATATATATATATATATATATATATATATATATATATATATATATATATATATATATATATATATATATATATATATATATATATATATATATATATATATATATATATTAATCCCTCGCTATTTCACGGTTCACCTATCGCGGATATATATATTTTTAAATTTATTTGTTTATTTTTTTTTTATTTTTTTCTAAGGGTTATTTTGACACCAGGATGGGCCAAAAATGATAAAATAAGACAGTCCTTATCAGGCTGTAAAGAGAAACAGAGATGAAATTAGCGCCAAAAATTAGTTCCATGTGTGTAGCCATAAATCTTGGAGGCACCAAGGGAAAGTATGGTCAGGACCCAAAACCCAATAAAAGTGAGGGCATGTAATAAGACATCTGTGATCTCAACCATTACTCCTCAAGATTTGTTACAGTTTCAGATTCTGGCATCAGCAGGCTTTCTTGTGACTTCAGCAAGACTTGAGTCATGCGACATCCCTCCCCACCAAACTGAAATATCTCTATTTCAGCAGCAGCATGGGTTATCTTTTGAGAGCTCTTTGATATCTCCTAACTGGCATTAATTTACAATAAAAATGGGGCCGAATTATTTAAGCCATTATCTAAGAATTCCTATTACTATGAACTTCTAAACAGATTACAGGAACATAGCATTATTCATATAGCTTAATAGTAATTTTACAGACGAACTTGTCTGGACGATCTAGAGCATGCAGGGCATCTATTTCCTTGTGGGAAATCTTTAATACAAACATCTTTCTATACTTAAAAAAAAAATAAAAATAAACTTAATCATTATGATTGCAGTGTATAACTAATCATTATCAAACATTAATTAAGATAAAAAACCAGTTTAGATCATAACGTAATTTTATCTATTTCTCTCCCTTTTTTTTCTAAAGATTTACGAAATTTGGTTAGTTACAGTAAAAATATGAATCATGTAGAACATTAGCAAACAAATTATATAGAGTATTAGAATGTATGAACATTTAAAATGCGATAGTCAATAACATAAATGGTAATTACTATAAGAAACCTCATCCTATAATTTCTATTCCTATCATGTTACTATGGGGCATTGATTTGTCTTAAAGTTACAACTTAAAAACTAATTCTGCTGTTCTTGGAGGAACTTTTCTTCCTTCATGACCTCCAGGCACTGTCGAGGACTATGGGGATCTTCCCTTTCTTTGGATCTCATCAATTTGTTTATGTGGCTTCTAAGGCGTTATTAAAATGTTTTAAAAGACTTCTGTTTCCTCGCCCTTGCTCATGAAATTCTTGCTAGGCGTTGTACAACAGCAACTTCCTCGCTTTTTCACTCCCCCGCCGTCTTCATTGCAGGCCCAGGTTCGTACACTACCACAAATTCTCTTCCTCCCTGAAGACTGGCAAGACAAAACGGAGGGCGATCGATGCATCTACTGAACCCCTCCAGCCTGGCTTTTTCGTCCTACTCTTGGGGCCGGTCTTGACTATAACCACCCCTGCAGGATACCTGCAACGTCACAGCAGCTTTCTCTTCTGTACTGCAATACACACATACCTTCGAAGCAGATCCTCGGGATAAAAATTTGAACCTATGTCACTAATACAGTTGTAAGAAAGGTTCCCTATGACTTCGGGGTACCAACAATGGCCATATGTCGGTAATCCGAGGCTATACTTCGCCTCCCCTGCAACTGCAAGGGCTTGCAATCTCTATTCAATGGGCAACAGGTCTTGTTTGAGAGAAAACGAAATCTAAAGACTTTTAGAACTTGCAGGTCGGGGCTGCCTGGAAATAGGGTGGTGATGGAAGGTATGTGTCTACACCATTAGATTATTATTCCAAGATACTTAGGACTTAGCTGAGAAACTGATACATAACATTACTCTACTATAGATATCAAAAGAACAATCATTAAATGCTGAGTATAGCCACTAAAGAAATATTCTTATTAGCAGTGGCTACAGTAATATCAAGCATGAATTCAGATAAAAGATACAAATCATCAGGTTACTACTGATTGCATTGCAAAAATAAAAATTAGCAAAAGGCCATTGAGAGATAGAAACAATAACAGTCAACATAATAATAACATTACTAATAATCATGATCAGAATAAGAATAATAAAAAATGAAATAAAGTACTAAATCAAGAATAGCAATATATATACAATTGAGACTGGCATTCAGAAGTAAGAACAGAGTTCTATACTTAGATTTCAGAGTAATGCTCATTCTAACACAGTCTCTTTTACTATTCGAATTCCTGCTGTCATAATATATGTATATATATATAGAGCATAAGCGGTAACTTTCGGGTTCCCCAATTTGTCAATGGGAGTTTTATCTACTCTCTAAAGAATTGCGATATGTGGCAAAAATATTTATGCAAAAGTCGGTACTACCGATGTCTTATCAGTATTTATGCCATAACAGCATGAAAATATTTATCAACTGAATAAAATGTAGGCACAATTATCGCCTAGCTTTGCTGGAAAAAAAAAAAGAATCAATGATGGCAACATTCTCTTGGCATCGGAAGGAGCACATGTCTGTCTCAGAGTAGAGAGAGAGAGAGAGAGAGAGAGAGAGAAAGTGAGTGAGAGAGAGATGGGAAGGGTGAGACAAAAGGGTTGACTGGGCAACCTTGAAATACGTTGCGGCATCCGCCCACGTGGTCAGGTGAGACGGGCTGCCTTCCTTTACCTGCACTGAAATTTGAAAAAAATAAATGATCGCGGAGTATCCCTACATAACAAAAGAATAAATAAACAAATGAAAGTGAACAAACGTGAGCAGTGACTATTGGTAGAGTTTTACGTTTATTGTCAGAGGGCTATATTTATTCCCCAATTAACAAAAAAAAACAAAAGCAAAAGAACTTAGTGTACAATTGCAGAAACCTATTGCAAAGGAATTTACTGTAATAGCATACACATCCTTGTCTATAAAGACAATCTTTTTCTTGCTATAAATCAGAGGGTTGAGTCAAAGCACACACAATCTATAAGGCAACATATCTCTGATAAAATTAAAGCAAAATACTACAATCGTATGTGACAATATCTCTACTACTATCAACAAAAGTATAATTATAATTTTCTTAACAAACGTCTTAAAAAGACTTGAGTATTATTAATTTATTAAATTTCAAACTCAACAAATAATCTCAAATAATCTCAATTAACTTCATTAGCTCAAATGTAATTATAAATTCATGACAATGATAGTGATTAACAATAATTATCTTTAGATATTCTTTTTTAAAACTTTAATTATAATATATATCAAAGGGATAAAGATATTTAAGATTTCTCTTCACACAAAAAACTATATAACAAAAACGGGAATCTGGAAAAATATAAAGTCTGTCTCTGTGTATGCAAGAATAAGAACAAAAATCATATTTCATTTGCAACAGTAAAGAGTGCATTTTGCTTAAGTTTCATAATCTCTTAAGGAGTTTTACATGAACAATTAAAACATAATATATATATATTCTTCTACTATCTCGAATTTGACTTATTTGAATTACAGTGTTACCCCGGTTCTTCGCGTTTCTTGGTTCGCGTTCTCACTCTATCGCGGGCTTTTTTGGGATAAATCATTATTTTATTTAATGGGTATACGCAAAAATATTAAAATATTGAAATTTTTTTTTCTTCAGTATTTTCATTTTTTTATTGAAATTTACGTTGCGTGCTGTTATTTATAATGTAAAGGGTGCTTTTTTAACAGTGCAGGGAGGGTTTATACAGTTCGTAAACGAAAAAATAATTGTAAATGAGTATGTGTGTCACGTCATCATCACCTCATTCATCGTAATTTTTTCTATCGCTTTCATAAAAATTTACGTTGCTTGCTGTTATTTATAATGTAAAGGGTGTTTTTTTAACAGTGCAGGGAGGGTTTATACAGTACGTAAACGAAAAAATAATTGTAAATGAGCATGTATGTCATGTCATCATCACATTCACGGTAAGTTTTCCCATCACTTTCATAAAAATTTACGTTGCTTGCTGTTATTTATAATGTAAAGGGTGTTTTTTTAACAGTGCAGGGAGGGTTTATTCAGTACGTAAACGAAAAAATAATTGTAAATGAGTATGTATGTCACGTCATCATCACCTCATTCACCGTAATTTTATCTATCACTTTCATAAAAATTTACGTTGCTTGCTGTTATTTATAATGTAAAGGGTGTTTTTATAACAGTGCAGGGAGGGTTTATACAGTACGTAAACGAAAAAATAATTGTAAATGAGTATGTATGTCACGTCATCATCACATTCACGCTAAGTTTTCCTATCACTTTCATAAAAATTTACGTTGCTGTTATTTATTATGTAAAGGGTGTTTTTTTAACAGTGCAGAGAGGGTTTATACAGTACGTACACGAAAAAATAATTGTAAATGAGTATGTATGTCACGTCATCATCACCTCATTCACTGTAATTTTATCTATCACTTTCATAAAAATTTACGTTGCTTGCTGTTATTTATAATGTAAAGGGTGTTTTTTTAACAGTGCAGGGAGGGTTTATACAGTACGTAAACGAAAAAATAATTGTAAATGAGCATGTATGTCACGTCATCATCACATTCACGGTAAGTTTTCCTATCACTTTCATAAAAATTTACGTTGCTTGCTGTTATCTATAATGTTAAGGGTGTTTTTTTAACAGTGCAGGGAGGGTTTATACAGTACGTAAACGGAAAAATAATTGTAAATGAGTATGTATGTCACGTCATCATCACATTCACGGTAAGTTTTCCTATCACTTTCATATATATTTACGCTTGCATGCTGTATCTATGAAGTAAAGTGTGATATGTTAACAGTACAGGGACAGTTTATACAGTGTAAACGTAAAAATATATTAAAATATCTATGTACATATAGGCTGATCCTACTTCGCGGATTTCCTGGTTAGCGCCTGGTCCGAGAACCGAACTACCGCGATAAGTGAGGCAACACTGTACTATACAACAGAATTACCTCCGGAACATGGAGAAGTTCGATATATAACTGCTCTGTCTGTTTGCTCATATTTACGCACGGTTGGGTACTTTTATTATTACCCTCCCCTTTTATTACTTTATTTTTTCCTGCTCTTATACTGCCCAAGGTTTGCCTTCAGGGCTGCAGCTGACTAGCTTTTACGGGGGGGTGGTTGCGCATGTGGGCACTGTTTTCTCCCCTGTACCTTTGGCTTCTGGATCAACTTGGCTCTCTCAAATACGGGAAACGACTGGGTAACATTCTTGTTGTCATTTCGTGTCGACTCACACTCTTTCTTTATGACCAAGCTGAAATAATTTTGATAAACATTATCATGGCTAAAACCTTTAAAGTTTTACTTTATATATCAATCTAACATATTCCTTCGGACAAATAATATATATACTGCAGCTAGAAAGGAAAATAAAGAATCATTCATTGATTTATGTCCTTTATCACGTAATAGCTATCTTGGAATCTTCGGAAATCGAATAATAATCTCATTGGCGGAGTAGGGGACGGAACAAAAATAAAACACACTTGGCATCTCAACCATATATTGGCAGGTGGAGAATCATTTTCTCAAAAATATCCCTCAATAGATATTGCAACAGCGCATCACCTCCCATAAAAATACTCGGATATGGCATGTAGAAGGACCCGACAGAGCAGGGGAACTACCCTCGCAGACTCCCCAATCATGCTTCCCAACGGTCTTTTCCGCGATTCACGCACGAAATCAAACCCCCCCCCATTATACCCCAAGTCAGTCATACTCATTCTCTGCCTCACTCGCTGCATCACTTTCAAACACTCATCCCCATTCTCTCTATAAAATCCCCATCCCTTCCTCATTACTGTGAAGGAGTGTGTGAGTGGAATCTCCGTCGGACCGCGTGGTCACATGACTGCCTCACCAGTCCTAGGTCCCATTCTAACAAACAAACAAACAAACATTCTACTCCCTTGAAGCTACGTTAGGGTGACACTGAAAAACCTCCCCTATTTCAGCACAGCACAAATTCACTCGAATTTACTATTATTTTCGCCTGCGTAGCGCGAAATTAAAAAAAAAACTCATATCTAAATGATATCACAAATTTCTTATTCTTGAAAATGAAATGCCACACACGTATGTTAATATCAATTTCTCCATCGTAATAACATTAAAAGAACGATCTGTCATTTATGTCTTTCTCGCGCCAAAATATTTTCCCGTGGAATAATAATAATGAAAAAGAAACAACCTTGAAAACAGGTGCATGGATCTTATCACTCGATTTCTTACACTTTAAGAAATTAATATAAAAATGATTTTACACGTACTCTAAATATCAAAGATCAGCACAATTACTATATCTTTATAATAACGAGGTTGGAAGATCGCTTGGTCATTTCCGCATTCCTTTCTTGGAAATCACACGTGCTCAAGGAAAAACCTTAAAAGCGGATTCAAGTATACTTCTCACTATAATTCTTACGCTTAAGAAATTAATATAATAGTGATTTCACTTACATTATATTTTTCAATTAAAATTAATACATTCGCGTTCTTAAAATTCAATTTAGGCATTAATACAAATAAATGGAACACCCTTTAAATGCAATTACTCATTATATTCTTCAAATTATAACAAAAATGGAGTTTATTACTGCTTATAGCTATTAGTACAAATTATCCATGTTAGTAATGGGTACAGAAATTCTACTTTTATTAAATTTACTAGGAACCACACCCCTTATAGGCAAGTTGGCTGAGTCAAAGCATAACTACAAGATAAAATGGCAACGTCCGCCGACCTCAATTTCTTTTATTAATTGTCCCATTACGCACTGGATACAGATTACAAGTACTTAGTTATTTTGAGGAGGTGTTCCTGAAGAACTTTATGGCAGAAGGCAATGGAGGAGGGGATTCTTCTTCCTTCTGGGCGCAGGGGGTTCCCCCATTTTCTCCATCTCTCGTGTAGAATCAACGAATCACCATCTTCTTGGCTGGATGAGGCGACATATACTTTTGGCAAGGGGCTTTTTCGCTCAAAGCCCCGGTCACACTTCGGCTCACTAAGAAATATCTTAGGAATAGTTCCTTAAAAGTTTCCCAATGCTTTAACTTTGACCACTCGTCTCTGCATACGGTCTCGGCCATAAATCCGGTGCACCTTTGTACTATTTCATTAACTAGGTACTCGTCTGTCCACTCAGCACTTCTCATCCGCTGACCCAAGAGTTTCAGGAAGTCTGCCGCGGGAATTATGGACGGATATTCGAGGCCTTTTACATTTGCGCCGTTGAAGTATAAGAGAGAATCTTTGACCCGAGGCGCCTTTACAACCAGGGCACGGGGTGGGGGCATGACCTGCTGCGTTCCCTGTGTCACCACGGGGCTCGGAGCGGCTGGCTGTTCGTCGATGTTTGAGGCGTCGGTTTCTCTGTCGGCGTTGACCAAGTTCCTTCTCGACGGAGCGGCGTCGGCAGGAGTTTGTAGGTGCCGCACGTGCTCCTCCAATTCGACAATTCTCCGGTGTTTGGCCTCGTCACTCATTTCTTGTATTGGGAGATATTGGATTTCTGCGTTTGCCATTTTTTTTTCTTTGCACAGGTTTCGTCTGAGATTGTTTCTTCGTATATGTCCCGACATGGGATCCGTACCGCACTGCCACCAGATGTCGTAAGGACTTTAATCGCTTACATTACTATTAATACCTGAAGGGTGCAAGGCAAGAATGGACAAGCGGTGGTTCCTTTAACTTAGATTTATTTTAGAGTACAACATATTCGACGCCTCAATGCCCCCCACCCTATGACTATCAAAATCTATGATCTATTCGTGCCCCTGGGAAAATACTTACTGACGAGCTCTGTCTGCCTCGGGGATTCTTGAAATACCCCGTGGGCAGGGCGTGTCATGTAATCCAGTTCTGCCAATAGACTTCAGGTTCAAAGAGGAAACCCTCCTCTTGGGGGAGGGGCTATTTCAACAGGCCTATTGAACAGAAGAAGCTTTAAATCGCCCCTGGCTATTGGGTATTTCTCTCTCCAGGGCGTGTACATACAAATATGGGTCAAATGTTTACAACCTTTGGGTGGTGTGTTCGAGGGCCGAGGGTCCCTTATATTCCTCTTGGGGTGCATGGCGCCGGAAATTAGTTCCATGTGTCTAGCCATAAATCTTGGAGGCACCAAGGGATAGCATGGTCAGGACCCAAAACCCAATAAAAGTGAGGGCATGTAATAAAACATCTGTGCCCTCAACCATTACTCCTCAAGATTTGTTACAGTTTCAGATCCTGACTTCAGCAGGATTTCATGTGACTTCAACAAGACTTCAGTCATGCGACAGGAGAGTGTAACGACCTGTCAGATGTGAAGGGATTATAAAAGATGTGTAATAAATATCCAGCTCTCTGCTGGGTTTTAATATACCTCTGCATTACTTTCATGATGTCTGTTCCAATAATTCTCCTTAGATCTTATTATTATTATTATTATTATTATTATTATTATTATTATTATTATTATTATTATTATTGTTATTATTACTATTATTATTATTATTGGCGATAATAATTTTCCTTTGATGATGATTGTGGAGATTATTATCATTATTATTATTGTTATTATTATTATTGTTATTATTATTATTATTATTATTATTAAGGGCTCATCTTTGTTTGTACATCTGTTTGTTTATTTACTTTAATAACTGTGTACAGTACCCCTCCCCAGTTTGCTGGGACAAAGAGAGTTTGGGGGGTTGGGTAGAATAGAATGTTAAAGAGAGAGAGATCTTTAATTAACTCTTGCTCATTCAACCAAAACTACATTATTTATTGTAAAAATAATGGTTTAATTACAAATTCGTAACAATAATAATAATAATAATAATAATAATAATAATAATAATAATCTCCACAATCATCATCAAAGGAAAATTATTGTTGCCAATAATAATAATAATAATAATAATAATAATAATAGTAAGATATAAGGAGAATTTTTGGAATAGACATCATGAAAGTAATGCAGAGGAATATTAAAACCCAGCGGAGAGCTGGATATTCATTACATCTTTTATAATCCCTTCACATCTGACAGGTCATTACACTCTCCATCTCAGTTTCTCTTTACAGCCTGATAAAGGCTGTTTTATTTTATTATTTTTGGACTGTCCTGTTGTCATAAATTTCGCGGAAATTCATCTATCGCGTCCGGTCCCGGAACCGAACCCCCGCGATAAACGAGGGATTACTGTATATATATATATATATATATATATATATATATATATATATATATATATATATATATATATATATATATATATATATATATATATATATATATATATATATATATATATATATACACACAGTGATCCCCCCCCTTATCGCGGTAGTTCAGTTCCGGGACCCGGCGCAAGACAGGAAAACCGCGAAGTGGTAACGCGCTGGCTTCGCATTCACGAGGTCGAAAGATCGGTCCCCGTCCAAGACCGAGAGTTTAAGCTGTTTACTGGCAGGAACTGCTGTGGGTGGACATCACAGTGGGGGGTTGGGGCTTGTCCTGGCTGACGAATACCCATTGTAAAATGGAAATAAAGTTTAAATAAAAAAAAAAAAAAAATATATGTACATAGATATTTTAATTTATTTTTACGTTTACACTGTATAAACCCTCCCTGTACTGTTAACAAACCACCCTTTACTTCATAAATAACAGCATGCAACGTAAATTTATACGTTAGTGATAGATGAAATTACGGTGAATGAAGTGGTAATTACATGACATACTCATGTACATAGGTATTTTAATAATAATTTGCCCCCCAAAAAACCACGATACAGTGAAAATGCAAACCAAGAAACGCGATCCAGCGGGGGATCACTGTATATATATATATATATATATATATATATATATATATATATATATATATATATATATATATATATATATATATATATATATATATATATAATGATTATGATGATCTTTTCTTATTGTAATCCTCTTTGTACTTTTTTTTTTTTTTTTTTTTTCGGGCATTATTCGCTAAATTAGAATTTTTTTACTAATATTTTTGGGGGTGTTATTGCAATTTCGTGTTTAAAAAAATCGCGCATAAAAGGAACAAAGTGTATATACAGTTTTCCTTCGATTATCGCGAAGGTTCAGTTCCGGGACCTGGCGCGAGACAGGAATTTTTTGGAGTAGGATCACCCTATATGTACATAGATTCAGGTATTTTAATTTATTTTTACGTTTACACTGTATAAACTGTATAAACCCATCCTGTACTGTTAACAAACTACCCTTTACTTCATAAATAACAGCATGCAAGTGTAAATTTATATGAAAGTGATAGATAAACTTACTGTGAATGAGGTGGTAATGACATGACATACTCATGTACATAGGTATTTTACAATTATTTTTATGTTTACTGTATAAACCCTCCCTGCACTGTTAAAAAACCACCCTTTACTTTATAAATAACAGCATGCAACGTAAATTTATATGTACGTGATAGGTAAACTTACCGTGAATGATGTGGTAATGAGTTTGTAGACGCCAGAGGAAATTATTCCGCAGCCAATAACAGCTTTACAGCTGTTATTCATTGAGGCCAAAATGGCGGCCGACATATCTAAGAGTTTCACCTTATCTGTTATGGTTAACATCATCCTTTGCCACTTAGGCTCACTATCAGAAGCCTTAGAAGATGAAGGATGCTTGGGAGGCATTGCAAAGGTTAAAATATGCGAGTAAAAAAATCACAAGCAAAGCGTATTAATAAGCACAACGTGAACTGCGCACACGTGAGTTAGACTAAACGAGTGAGGCGAGACAATTGAAGATGGTGGGAGAACCAAACTTCAATGAAAAAGCCAATCAGACCCATTATGCAGATCTCTTACTCTTTCAGCCAATAGCATTCCATAAACTATCTCACGTAGGTGCAAGCCTTTGTCCGAAACGCTGATACCGGTGGTATCGTATTTTACATGGTGCAATACTGTTAGTATTTATGTTTTTTACTATTTTTTACTGTTTTATTATTCTTAAGCTAAGAAATACGTTTTTTATCAATGAAATCATGAAACTACTGGAAATTTTAATATATATGCTAGCTCACATAGGTGCGACCCCAATACATTGTACGCTATCAGACAGTATTTCACATGATGCAATACTGTGAGTTATATCTAAATTTATGGTTTTTACTATTTTTTACTGTTTTATTACTCTTAGGCTAGGAAATACTTGTGTTATCAATAAAATCATGAAAATTTCAATATGTACTATCTCACTTAGGTGCGACCCTTTTCGTCTTCCGAAACGCTGATACCGGTATCATATTTTACATGGTGCAATACTGTTAGTATTTATGTTTTTTACTATTTTTTACTGTTTTATTATTCTTAGGCTAAGAAATACTTTTTTTATCAATAAAATCATGAAACTACTGGAAATTTTAATATATGCTAGCTCACGTAGGTGCCAATAAATTTTTTTCATCAATTAAATAATTAAATTATTTTTTTCAATAAAAAAATTAAAATACTGAATTTTTTTTATTTTTTTAATATTTTAATATTTTTGCATATAACCCCCCCAAAAAAAAAAATTGCGAAAAAAAAAAATCGCGGTACAGTGACTTCGCGAGGGAAGAAATGCGATAGAGCAAAGGATCACTATATATATACAGTATATATATATATATATATATATATATATATATATATATATATATATATATATATATATATATATATATATATATATATATATATATATATATATATGCAGTGTTCCCCCGATTATTCGTGTTTCTTGGTTCGCATTCTCACTATCGCGGTTTTATTTTTGGATAAATAATTATTTTATTTTATGGGTGTACGCAAAAATATTAAAATATTGAAAAAATTAAAATTTTCAGTATTTTAATTTTTTTTATTGAAAATTAAATTTTCGTTGCTTGCTGTTATTTATAATGTAAAGGGTGTTTTTTTAACAGTACAGGGAGAGTTTATACAGTAAGCAAACGTAAAAATAATTGTAAAATACCTATGTACATGAGTATGTCATGTTATTACCACTTCATTCACTGTAATTTTATCTATCACTTTCATATAAATTTATGTTGCATGCTGTTATTTATGAAGTAAAGGGTGGTTTCTTAACAGTACAGGGAGGGTTTATACAGTGTAAACGTAAAAATAATTGTAAACTACCTATGTACATGAGTATGTCATGTAATTACCACTTCATTCACCGTAATTTTATTTACCACTTTCATGTAAATTTACGTTGCTTGCTGTTATTTATAATGTAAAGGGTGTTTTTTTAACAGTGCAGGGAGGGTTTATACAGTACGTAAACGTAAAAATAATTGTAAAATACCTATGTACATGAGTATGTCATGTAATTACCACTTCATTCACCGTACTTTTATCTGTCACTTTCATGTAAATTTACGTTGCTTGCTGTTATTTATAATGTAAAGGGTGTTTTTTTAACAGTACAGGGAGGGTTTATACAGTACGTAAATGTAAAAATAATTATTTCTTTGTCTCTATATCTTGACTTAAATGTACAAAATATTGGTAAATTTTATGGATATTGTAAAGATTAATGACCTGCTGTAAGTTTAATTATGGTATTCTTACCTTATTGTTTTCATTGTAATTTATCCAAGATATTTTGAGATAATCACCTTTACGGGCTTGGATTTTTGGCGAATATCTGAATGTTCAAGGTCTTTCAATGCTAGTCATCTTATAAGGAGTAAGATTGCAAGATCGAACTTAATGGAATACATAGAAACATTAGTTACAGGTGGAATGCCTATGTCTCTTTGCTAGAACAGACTAAACAATGTTCATGGAGTATTTCTCAGTGTTAATGCGCTTGGGGTTTCTGGACGACATAGTGAAACATGGATATCATATAAACTTTATTTCCATTTTACAATGGGTATTCGTCAGCCAGGACAAGCCCCAACCCCCCACTGTGATGTCCACCCACAGCAGTTCCTGCCAGTAAACAGCTTAAACTCTCGGTCTTGGACGGGGACCGATCTTTCGACCTCGTGAATGCGAAGCCAGCGCGTTACCACTGTACTAGCCAGATATATATATATATATATATATATATATATATATATATATATATATATATATATATATATATATATATATATATATATATATATATATATATATCAAATAAGCACATTACATATGTGAAAACATGAATAATTTTTTACCCCGACCGGGACTCGAACCTAGGACTTATGATTACTAAGTCAAGGCGCTACCACTACACCACAGAAGGTTAAAAGTATAGCAGATATGAGCTAGCATATATATTTATATTTCCAGTAGTTTCATGATTTTATTGAGAAAAAAAACGTATTTATTAGCCTAAGAATAATAAAACAGTAAAAAATAGTAAAAAACATAAATACTAACAGTATTGCAACATGTAAAATACGATACCGCCATCAGCGTTTTGGACAAAGACTCGTTCAGTCTAACTCACGTTTTGCTGGCATTCAGTTAGAATGCGTTCATTCTTAAGTATAGCAGATATAAGCTATAAGGTTGGGTTCCTTTTAACCTTCTGTGGTGTAGTGGTAGCGCCTTGACTTAGTAATCATAAGTCCTAGGTTCGAGTCCCGGTCGGGGTAAAAAATGATTCATGTTTTCACATATGTAATGTGCTTATTTGATAATTTCATGGCCCGAATGAGATTGGGAATTGAATTAAATGCTAAAATGAAGCCACGAGTGAGGTTGGGGAATCTGTAATATGAACATAGTGGCATTCAGTTAGAATGCGTTCATTCCTAAGTATAGCAGATATAAGCTATAAGGTTGGGTTCCTTTTAACCTTCTGTGGTGTAGTGGTAGCGCCTTGACTTAGTAATCATAAGTCCTAGGTTCGAGTCCCGGTCGTGGTAAAAAATGATTCATGTTTTCACATATGTAATGTGTTTATTTGATAATTGCATGGCCCGAATGAGATTGGGAATTGAATTAAATGCTAAAATGAAGCCACGAGTGAGGTTGGGGAATCTGTAATATGAACATAGTGGCATTCAGTTAGAATGCGTTCATTCCTAAGTATAGCAGATATAAGCTATAAGGTTGGGTTCCTTTTAACTTTCTGTGGTGTAGTGGTAGCGCCTTGACTTAGTAATCATAAGTCCTAGGTTCGAGTCCCGGTCGGGGTAAAAAATGATTCATGTTTTCACATATGTAATGTGCTTATTTGATAATTTCATGGCCCGAATGAGATTGGGAATTAAATTAAATGCTAAAATGAAGCCACGAGTGAGGTTGGGGAATCTGTAATATGAACATAGTGGCATTCAGTTAGAATGCGTTCATTCCTAAGTATAGCAGATGTAAGCTATAAGGTTGGGTTCCTTTTAACCTTCTGTGGTGTAGTGGTAGCGCCTTGACTTAGTAATCATAAGTCCTAGGTTCGAGTCCCGGTCGGGGTAAAAAATGATTCATATATATATATATATATATATATATATATATATATATATATATATATATATATATATATACTGTATATACAGTGCAGGGAGGGCTTATGCAGAATGTAAACATAAAAATAATTGTATAATGCCTAGTATGTCATGTAATTACCACTTCATTCACCGTAATTTTATCTATCACTTTCATGTAAATTTACGTTGCATGCTGTTATTTATAATGTAAAGGGTGTTTTTTTAACAATGCAGGGAGGGTTTATACAGTATGTAAACGTAAAAATAATTGTAAAATACGTATGTACATGAGTATGCCATGTAATTACCACTTCATTCACCGTAATTTTATCGATCACTTTCATATAAATTTACGTTGCATGCTGTTATTTATGAAGTACAGGGTGGTATGTTAACAGTACAGGGTGGGTTTATACAGTGTAAGCGCTAAAAAAAAAAAAAAAATATGTACATACAGGCTGATCCTACTCCGCGGTTTTCCTGGTTTGCGCCGGGTCCCGGAACCGAACTACCGCGATATATATATATATATATATATATATATATATATATATATATATATATATATATATATATATATATATATATATATATATATATATATATATATATATATATACACACACAGTAATCCCTCACTCTATTGCAATTCATCTCTCCCGAATTCACTGTATCGCGATTCTATTTTGGGGGGCATATATATATATATATATATATATATATATATATATATATATATATATATATATATATATATATATATATATATATATATATATATATATATATATATATATATATATATATATTATTATTATTATTATTATTATTATTTTTTCATGCCAGGATGGGCCAAATAATGATAAAATAAAACAGCCTTTATCAGGCTGTAAAGAGAAACAGAGATGGAGAGTGTAATGACCTGTCAAATGTGAAGGGATTATAAAAGATGTGTAATGAATCTCCAGCTCTCTGCTGGGTATTAATATACCTCTGCATTACTTTCATGATGTGTATTCCAATAATTCTCCTTAGATATTATTATTATTATTATTATGATTATTGGCAACAATAATTTTCCTTTGATGATGATTGTGGAGATTATCATCACCATCATCATTATTATTATTTTTATTATTATTATTATTATTATTATTATTATTATTAAGGGCTCATCATTGTTTGTACATCTGTTGGTTTATTTACTTTAATAACTGTGTACAGTGCCCCTCCCTACTTTGCTGGGACAAAGAGAGTGTGGGGGGTTGGGTAGAATAGAATGTTGGAGAGAGAGAGAGAGAGACATCTTTAATTAGCTCTTGTTCATTCAACCAAAACTACATTATTTATTGTAAAAATAATAGTTTAATTACAAATTCGTAATAATAATGATAATAATAATAATAATAATAATAATAATAATAATAATAATAATCTCCACAATCATCATCAAAGGAAAATTATTGTTAATAATAATAATAATAATAATAATAATAATAATAATAATAATAATAAGATCTAAGGAGAATTTTTGGAATAGACATCATGAGAGTAATGCAGAGGTATATTAAAACCCAGCAGGGAGCTGGATATTCATTCTTCTTCTTCCTCTATTTGCGTTCCCATTTTCATCTGGGGTCGCATCTCTTCACTAGTCGTCTCCACTGGTTCCGGTCCATCACTTGCTCCTCCTCCAGCTGTCTCTCTCTGAGATCCTCCTTCAGGCGGTCCTTCCACTGTAGTTTAGGTCTTCCTCGTCTACGTCTGTCCTCCACGTCCATTTCCATCACTCTCACACCCACGTAGTCTTCTTCTCTCCTCTTCACATGACCGAACCACTGTAATCTCCTCTCCTGCGCTTTCGCCGACGCCTCCACCACCTTCACTGTACCTCTGATCCGGTCATTTCGTATCCTGTCCTCCCTCGTTACCCCACACATCCACCTCAGCATTCTCATTTCTGCGACATCTATCTTCCTTTCTTGAACCTTTTTCACCGGCCACGTCTCCGCTCCGTACAGCAACGCTGGTCTCACAACTGACTTGTACACTTTTCCTTTCACTCTAGCACTGATTTTCTTGTCACATAGCACCCCTGATGTTCTCTTCCAGCTGTTCCACGCTACCTGGATCCTATGATCAATCTCTCTCTCTAGGTCTCCATCCTTCGTTACGTAGGAGCCGAGGTATTTAAAGGCGTCCGCCTTTGGGAGCTTGTGGTCTTGCATGAACAGGTCGCCTCCTTGTGTCACATTGCACTCCAGGTACTCCGTTTTCTGTCTGCTCACCTTCAGTCCGTAATCCTCCAGCAAACCCCTCCATAGCTCCAACCTCTCTTGCAATTCTTCACGGCTCTCGGAGACCAAAACAATATCGTCTGCAAAGAGCATGCTCCATGGTGCCTCCTTTGTCACTTCCTCCACCATCACATCCATGAGAAGGTTAAATAGATAGGGGCTAAGAGCTGATCCCTGATAGAGTCCAACTTTCACCTGAAAAGGCTCTGTAGTGCCAACTGTACTTCATTACACATCTTTTATAATCCCTTCACATCTTACAGGTCATTACACTCTCCATCTCAGTTTCTCTTTACAGCCTGATAAAGGCTGTTTTATTTTATAATTTTTTGGTCCATCCTGGTGTCAAAAAAAAAAAAAAAAAAAAAAAAAGCGTTATTCGCGAATTCCTAGGTTTTTACTATAATTTTTGAGGGGAGTTATTGCAATTTGTGGATAAAGAAATCGCATATAAAAGGAACAAATATATATATATATATATATATATATATATATATATATATATATATATATATATATATATATATATATATATATATATATATATATATATATTCATAGTGTTACCCCAGTTATTCGCACTTCTTGGTTCGCTTTCTCACTCTATCACATTTTTTTTTTTTGGGATAAATTATTATTTTATTTCATGGGTATATGCAAAAATATTAAAATATTAAAAAAAAAAATTCTCAGTATTTTCATTTTTTTTTTATTGAAAAAAACATATTTCATTATCTAATTGATATAAAAAAATTATTTCCCAGCCTACGAATGATAAAACAGTAAAAAATAGTAAAAAACATAAATGTAAATAGATAGATAGATATGTTTATTGACCACCTCTTTTGAAAAGTACAGTATAATCTTTACAAAAGGAATATTTGGTCCAAATTACTGTGAATAAATACAATAGATTTTGTACAATCATCAAATAAGTAGATGAATTTTAAATTAATATACAATGTACTAATAACTGAATGATATACGTACGTACAGTATAACTCACAGTATTGCATCATTCGAAATAGTGTTCGATAACGTCCAATGTATTAGGGCCGCAGCCACGTGAGCTAGCATATATATTTATATTTCCAATAGTTTCATGATTTTATTGATAAAAAAAACGTATTTATTAGCCTAAGAATAATAAAACAGTAAAAAATAGTAAAAAACATAAATACTAACAGTATTGCAACATGTAAAATACGATACCGCCATGAGCGTTTTGGACAAAGACTCGTTCAGTCTAACTCACGTTTTGCTTGTGTTCGATAGTGTACAATGTATGGGGGTCGAAGCTACGTGAGCTAGCATATATATTTATATTTCCAGTAGTTTCATGAATTTATTGATAAAAAAAAACGTATTTCTTAGCCTAAGAATAATATAACAGTAAAAAATAGTAAAAAACATAAATACTAACGGTATTGCAACATGTAAAATACGATACCGCTATAAGTGTTTCGGACAAAGGCTTCCACCATCTTCCATTGTCTCGCCTCACTCATGTGCGCCATTCATGTTGTGCTTATTATTATTGTTATGTTTTGCTTGTGATTTTTTTACTCGCATATTTTAACTTTGCAATGCCTCCCAAGCATCCTTCATCTTCTAAGGCTTCTTGTAGTGAGCCTAAGCGGCAAAGGAAAATGTTAACCATTGTAGATAAAGTGAAACTCTTAGATATGTTGAAAGAAGGAAAAAAGCTTGTGGATGTCGGCCGCTATTTTACGTAAACATAAAAATTATTGTAAAATATGGAATCTATGTATGTCAAGTCATCATCACCTCATTCATGGTAAGTTTTCCTATCACTTTCATAAAAAAATTACGTTGCTTGCTGTTATTTATAATGTAAAGGGTGTTTTTTTAACAGTACAGGGAGGGTTTATACAGTGTAAACGTAAAAATACATTAAAATGTCTATGTACATATAGGCTGATCTCTACTCCGCGGATTTCCGGGTTCGCACCGTGTCCCGGAACCAAACTACCGAGATAAGTGAGGCAACACTATATATATATATATATATATATATATATATATATATATATATATATATATATATATACCCAGTGATCCTTCGCTCTATCGCGTTTCTTGCCTCGGGAATTTACTGTACCGCGATTTTTTTTTTTGTGTGTGTATGCAAAAATATTAAAATATTTAAAAAAAAAATTCAATATTTTCATTTTTTTATTGAAAAAAAAATTTCATTATTTTATTGTTAAAAAAAATTTATTTCCCAGCCTACGAATAATAAAACAGTAAAAAATAGTAAAAAACATAAATTTAGATATATAACTCACTGTATTGCATCATGTGAAATACTGTCCGGGTCGCACCTACGTGAGCTAGCATATATGTTATAATTTCCAGTAGTTTCATGATTTTATTGATAAAAAAAACGTATTTCTTAGCCTAAGAATAATAAAACAGTTAAAAATAGTAAAAAACATAAATACAGTGTTACCCCAGTTATTCGCGCTTCTTGGTTCGCGTTCTCACTATTGCGTTTTTTTTTTTTGATAAATTATTATTTTATTTTATGGGTATACGCAAAAATATTAAAATATTGAAATTTTTTTTTTCAGTATTTTCATTTTTTTTTTTAAATTTACGTTGCGTGCTGTTATTTATAATGTAAAGGGTGTTTTTTTAACAGTGCAGGGAGGGTTTATACAGTTCGTAAACGAAAAAATAATTGTAAATGAGTATGTGTGTCACGTCATCATGACCTCATTCATGGTAATTTTATCTATCACTTTCATAAATATTTACGTTGCTTGCTGTTATTTATAATGTAAAGGGTGTTTTTTTTAACAGTGCAGGGAGGGTTTATACAGTACGTAAACGAAAAAATAATTGTAAATGAGTATGTATGTCACATCATTATCACCTCATTCACCGTAATTTTATCTATTACTTTCATAAAAATTTACGTTGCTTGCTGTTATTTATAATGTAAAGGGTGTTTTTTTAACAGTTCAGGGAGGGTTTATACAGTACGTAAACGAAAAAATAATTGTAAATGAGTATGTATGTCACGTCATTATCACCTCATTCACCGTAATTTTATCTATCACTTTCATAAAAATTTACGTTGCTTGCTGTTATTTATAATGTAAAGGGTGTTTCTTTAACAGTGCAGGGAGGGTTTATACAGTACGTAAACGAAAAAATAATTGTAAATGAGTATGTATGTCACGTCATTATCACCTCATTCACCGTAATTTTATCTATCACTTTCATAAAAATTTACGTTGCTTGCTGTTATTTATAATGTAAAGGGTGTTTCTTTAACAGTGCAGGGAGGGTTTATACAGTTTGTAAATGAAAAAATCATTGTAAATGAGTATGTATTGTCGTATGAATTTTGGACTTCCATTTGAATTCACACTTTGTAAGATGAGTGGATTATCTCTCCGTTTGTCACCACTGACGTAGGGTAATTACCTCCTTACGTTGTATACTTATAATTATGGTAGCGTGGTTACAAGGTAAGAATGGACAAGCAGTAGTTCCTTTGCTTATATTTATTCTAGAGTACAACACAACTTCGACGCCTCAATGCCCCCACCCTATGACTATCACAATCTATGATCTATTCGTGCCCCTGGCAAAGTTCTAACTAACTGTCTCTGCCCCGGGTGGCTCTTGAAATACCCCCAGGGGCAGGGCGTGGCTTAACATCCAATTCTCCAATGAAATCAGTCAGATCTAGTCCAGCTAATCAGCGCCAGGTTCAAAGTGGAATCCCGCCTACTTCCGAGGAGGAGTTATTGGGCATCTCTCCTGGGCGTGTACCTGCGTACGAAACATAAGTTGATGTTTCGTGCGGTTTAGGAAAGGGCTAACTTCTTGGCCTTTCCCACCCTCCTCAGGTACTCCATGTCGGATGCCAAGCCTCAGGGGTCCGGTCACATACCTCCTTGACGCCCTCTACAAACACCGGCCGCACCGCAGAAAACAATTGGGAGAGTATTCTATTTCACCCTTGACTTCTAGCCTCACATGTTTCTCTTCACGACTTGTGGTGTTTTCGAGGACCGAGGGTCCCTTATCCTGTAGGCCTCTTGGGGGGGGTGCATGGCGCCAGCGGTTAGTTCCAGGTGCCTAGCCACAAATCTTGGTGATCCCAAGGGAACACATGGGCGGCACCCAAAACTCAATAAAAGTGAGGGCATGTAATAGAATATCCGTGGCCTCGACTAACCGTTACCCCTCAAGATGTGTTACAAGTTTCAGATCCTGGCTTCAGCATGACGGACTGGCTTCAGCATGACGGAAGTCATACGACATCCCTCCCAACCAAAACTGAAATATCTCTTATTTCAGTCGAAGCATGGGCTAATTTTCTGGGAGCTCTTGGACATATCCTAGCTAACATTAGTTTACAATAGAAATGGGGCCGAATTATTTAAGCTATTTTCTAAGAATTCCTATACAAATTACACAAACATAACATATAGAGAGTACCTTTACAGACAACTAGAGCATGCAGGGTCTATTTCCTTGTTGGAAATCTGAAATACAAACATATTCTTATATTAAAAGTC